>MU172377.1:55786-130725 GCA_016695485.1 Suillus hirtellus | reverse complement strand
GGTTCTCATGTAAGTACATCAATGTATGAATTGGTCTCACTCCTGCTGATTTTCTTTTGAGTTTGTCAAAGGCATCAATAGTGTTCGCGCGGAAATGGTTTCAGATGTCAAGTCCTGCGCAGCTGCCATTTTCAATCTTGATGCAAAGTTCTTCATACGAGGGTATGCACGGGATTCAGAGCCTGCATGCCGTGCCTTGCTCCTTAACCCTCAAGGTGCATACACAAAGTTTGCGCCAGTGCTCTTCCCTCACCCAGAACATTTATTCCGAGACGACTTTCTGAAAACATCAAAGCTTGTTTATGTAGGCTCTTTTCCTTTCTAACTTGCACATCCTGAATAACCTCAATAGATCCTGAAAGCATCGCTTTTCGGGCGATCCTCGCTAGCTGCCAATGCACCCCCAACACCCAAAACCAAGGCTAAGATTTGGGAGTTGCGTTGTGTCACTCCAGGCCTCATTGCAGCAGCGGCAGTCGTTGTAAGTCTATTCAATCTACACTGCGGAATACCTACTAAACTAGGTCACAGGCTATCTTTATTCTTTCTGGCGACAAAGAGCTAGTTGAGATAGGCGATAAATCCCGAATCTCATACAAGGAGTACCATAACTATTATCGTCAATCTCTGATGACCGGTGGCGCCTGGGCAGATAGCGTTTACACCTTCTTCAACAACTCCCTTTTCGCTACTTCTTCCTCTGCGACTACTCTCCTTGGAGACGTGAGGGGTGAGAATACTTTACGCGACACCTGGGAACAGGATTTCGAGCGCGCGATGGAAATGGGAGGTGATCTGCCAGAACCTGATGTTCCTCGAGCTGCATCACCACTCACTGAAGAAGATGCCCCACTATCAACTGCTATTAGTGTGGCCATTAACAAAACACCAATCATTGTCGACACACCTCAGTCTATATCTGCAGCTATGCAAGGTCTTGCTATGGCAGAGGACCGCGAGCTATCAACACCACCTATTGATAACACAGCTGCACTCAATGAAGGCTCACAGCCTGAGCCACCCATTCCACTCGTTCAGAAGCCTAAGCCCAAGCCCAAGCCCAGGCGCAAGACTAAGGCTGGTGCTGGTGCTGAGGGTGCTGCTGCTGCTGAGGATCCTGAAGTGCGAAGGTCTGGCCGATCGAAGAAGTAGCGGATTTTTGACTCAATCGGATTCGGATTACGGTTTACATGTGATGTATCTAGTATATTCATGATTCACTATGATGTTTGTCTCAGCCGCACTCCTTGGTAGAGACTTTGTCTTTGTCGTCGGGTGTTCTCGGTTAGCATTACATAATAATCATTGCCAGTAAATTGAGTTGAACTTGCACTTGGTTGCAACCTTCACAGACAACAGTCATGTTGTTTTTCTGTCAACGACGGCAGCAACGCAGCAACAGTTTATTGAGCTCGACGGTACGTTTAAATTTGTTTTGATTACAGTTTTCATTGAATTTGACAATACTTTCTTAGGCAACGGTCTGGTCAGATATCGAGAGCACACTGTAACAAGTCCTGAGCGAACTTGAATTTATTACCCTGTCAATGGCCCATTGAAAGGAACGCGACGCCCTACAATCGAATGCTTGGGATGCCACTGTGCAGATGCACGTCCAAATTCTGCAACAGGTAAGCATCATCTGTGTCGTCATTGTCAAATCCTGACCCAGCTGAGATCTCTGTCACAAGTCCCTCAACCTGCCGCGGCCAACGTCGCTTCTCCGACAACCTAACATCAATACACAGCTTGACCTGCATACCCTCGACGAGCTATGCAGTCTACATTCCCACCTCCAGTATCACAACAATCTCCCTCTACTACTTATACATCTTACGCCTCGCCATCCATCAATCAACCTCTGAACCGGTCGACTCTGCATTTTTATCGAGCATGAAAACTACAAGTGTCCTGGACCCATCAACTGACATCGCTGGATTGAGCACGCCACACCGTGATCTGCCTCCACTCCTACTCCTCGAGCATGCAATTAAGAACAGCAAGGTGCGTTTCGTTGTTAGCTGCTTCTCTCTTGTGTCTGTTCCGCCATCTGGGGTTGGCACTGTTGTCTCTGACTGACTGGGATTATTATTTCTAGGAAATTATGATTGTAAAGGTGACCGGGATATCAATTTGGAAAGAAATGGGAGAGATTGGAAGGAAAATGGGATATTATTAGTAGCGCTATTATTTAAATTATAATTAATGGGTCCAAATTTGCTTTTTAGCCTTGGAAGGACATTTATCGCTTGCAATGAGTTCCAATCAGGTAGAGTTCAAAATTTTGCCCTTGCATTGGAATGGTCTTGGGACCCACTTGAAAGACTTCCTATATCGCTTCCAAGCGGCTTCCAAAATTTTCGGGTTGTCTTCCAAGCGAGTCGTAATGCTGCCGGCAAATTGAGGCCTTCCAATCCATTTTAAGGCATGCCAACTAAAAATACAAATTTCCGACACACAACCATCAAAGTAAAGCACTAACGAAACATGCATACGTACACCAATTGGCATTGATCAATCGATTACAGTCACTCCTAGGGCAGGCAAACGATGACTTGAATGACGTGAGGTGTATTGATGGCGAAAAGTTGAGGGAAACACGTTGGATTAGAGACAATCCGCGTGACGGACAAAGGGACGACGACATGAACCGTGGAAATTAGATTTAGCATTCCAAGTTAGGGTTAGACCTTTTAGGTTTGTTGACGCATACCAAAATGGTCTTTGACAATGGAGTGCAAGCCACATGGGTCATCAATGCATCAAGCTTTCAAGAAGTACCAGATGATGGGTACGTTCTCGCCACACAGTTGCTTCATCCAGCATTGGTCACATCCAGCTGTAATCAATTCAGCACTGTTCTTTCTACGTATCGATAAGAGATGCAATTGCAACCCCACATGTTGCGTTATCTCCCTCCCCTCAAAGATGCCCACTCTCAGCGATCCAAAAATGGTTGACACTGTCGTCATGATCGATGACGTGCCCGTTGTCATACTCGTGATGACCTTGAGAGGAGATTGCTGAGGAAGCTCGATTTGCGTATGTCCATAATACTGATTTTATATACCTTGAACTTAGTGAGTCTGAGGTCTAAGGTCTTTGCAAACTCTATTTTGATCTCACTGTGCACCCTAGATTGACAGAATTAATATTAGGTGCATGACATACTGTCGTACTTGCACAAATCTTATAAAATCTGTAGCAACGCTTGGTTACAAGGTTTTAAGAAAGACCTGCACTTACATGGGGAACAATACGCCACAACTTTGTCCATCCTATCTGTTGGATACATTACAATGCAAGTGCCAGGGTGAGTTTCGTCCTTCATTGAGAGACAACCGAACATAATTTTTTTTTCAGGAATATGATCCTACACTGGCTGGAGAGACCTTCTGTCATCCTTCCGTGTTGTATGTTAGTATGGGGTACAATATCGATATTATCAGGTTTGTCGACATATATCGTTCATTAAGATGGCTGCTGACTATACTCAGGGACCACAACAAAGTACACTTCCTTGTTTTGCATCGTTCAGATCCTGTTTCTGATAGTTTGACTCAAGTTATACTGGGATTGTTGTCGCCCGCTTCTTTCTTGGCCTTGCTGAAGCTCCCTTCTTCCCCGGTGTTGTATTTCTTGTATCTAAATGGTACAAGCGAGACAAGGTCGCCTTGAGAAAAGCTCTCGTTTCTAGTGGGATTTTCCTCAGCGCTGCGTTCAGATCGCTGCTTGCATCTGGTATACTTCATAACATGCAGGACAAACTTGGTCAACCCGCATGGAGACAGGTAGCGATTGTTTCTATCGCTCCTTGAAGCTGAATGATCTGTAGATGGTTATTTTACATCGAAGGCGGCATCACCATCTCGGTCGCGATTTGTGCGATGTTCATACTCCCTGATTTCCCGTACAACACCAGGTGGTTCACCCCAGAGGAAAGAGAACTCACTATCTCTCGCCTCGCAGAAGATGGCCATGGTAATGCTGACGAACTTGGGAAACAGACGACCATGCAAGGACTGCAGGATGCCGTGTCTGACTGGAAGGTGTGGTTCTTTTCATTTGCAACCATGTTCCAGATAGTGGGGCAGTCTTTCACCGGTTACTTCCAAACGCTGTGTGCGACACTGGGATATGACAAGACTGTAACGCTGTTGCTTTGCGCTCCTCCATGGGTGTTCGGGTATGATTGCATTCGCTCTTACATGGTTAGTTAATCATTTCTACCGCAAAGTCGCATCTCAAGGGACCAGGTACTCTGACAAGAAGAAAAGGCGTTACAAATGCTTCATGTTCTCCAATGCACTCTGCGTCCTTGCATTCATCATATCAATCTTTACGATGGACAAGGCTGCGCGCTATATTTCACTGTAAGTGGTATCGCCATTCATGGGCGTCAGTCTTGTACTCAGAAATATACAGGTTCCTGATGGCTCAAGTCATCAGTGGATACTTGTTGCTCTTTGGATGGATCAACAACACTTTCACCAGAGAACCTGCAAAGCGCGCCGTTGCTATTGCTATGATGAACGCACTGGGGCAGACAGGCAGTGTTATTGGAGCGTCAGTGACGCTGTCACCGATCTCTTGCTCTCGCTAACTATTCACTACACTGTTCGCATAGGTACATATGGCCGTCAAGCTGGGGCTCGACATATCGTTATTCCTATGCCATCTGCATCGCTGCACTCGGAGTGTCGACAGGGATGTTTGGTGGTATGTATTTGTATCTGAAGCACTTGAACGAGCAGATCGAGAGGAACGAGCAGGATGTGAACGATATCAATGAGCTTCGAGATCCGATTGGTTTTAGATATCTGGTGTAGTTGAAATCTGAAACATCGATAGCTTCTGGCAGTACCACTTACACCGACTCGCTGTTATTTATCCGGACAATCATAAATTCAGGTTCTGTACTAGGTATGACGTTGACAAGGAATCAAGGAATTGAAGAATCAAATTGTACACCAGGCACCCGATATTACAAACGATAAAATTATTGTGACGTCGAGCTAGCAGGATCAACGTTAGTAACTGCGAGGACGGAAAAGACTAAGAGCTCACGCATCTCGGCAACTCAACCAGTGCGTTCCATGTGCCATGCGGCTCAAATCAATCTCAGGATATTCCCTGGGTGTCACTGATGAAGTCCAAGGAGCATAAAATGCATGTCGGGAAGCAGGAGGTACCCAGAAAAGGAGCCGATGATTGGGTCCCATCATCCATGCATCAGCCTACAGCAAGAAAGAGGTTGAATTAAAATCATGATGTGAGGCGGATTCGAGCAAGTCAGCGGGGCTAGGTAGAGCATGTCCCAGACTGGAAGAAAAGGAAATGAGTGCTTTGATGCAGCGAAGATGCAAGTATATCTGAAAGGTCTAGGAAAACGTATTTCTTGTTGCATCACTACTGGAACGAAGTAGCTACTCACCGAAAGTGGTAAGCTAAAATTATGTAGCAATCAACGCGGACCTTGATGCTTGATATTGAAACGCAATGATGATCAGTGTAAGTGCCCAGACAGCTGATAGCTCGTTAGTCTGAGATGCATTTTCATCCATCTAGCCATGAAGAAGGAAAATGAATGAATTGCGCGGACTCGTGGCTCGACAAATGAGTATGGCAAGGAGATGAGATCTGCTGAGTGTGGAATTAGAGAATCAAAGCTTCAGGTCAGAAGGCCTCAAGCGTACCTATCGAACTACTAATGAGGCCTTCAGCCACGATATTCTGTCGGAGCCCCTGCTAAGCATGACCATATACATTAGAGTAAGGCACCAAACAAGACACAGACATACATGTGTGCAGGAAAACGGGAGAATTTTCGACAATAATTTGAAATTGCAATGGCCAATAATGAAAACGACTTGGGGGTGCCAGTGACCGGTGATATCGATGGCGGGAAGTTGTCTTTGAAAGAAGGATAACCTAGAATAGATCCCGGGTTAGATCAGGCGTTCAGAAATGATATCCTACTAGGATGACGACATGAACGATAGCGGAACAATGAACGTACTAGTATGTTAGCATTCCAAGTTTTTTATCGAGGGAAACATACATGTTTGGTTCAAGGCGTGCCTGGGAGGCCAATAGTCCCCTTGCTGATGGTCCTTCTCCACAAGGTCTAACTATAAGTCGAGCCCTTTCTGTCGAATGGCTAAGGGTTGTGCATGAGAGCGTAGCAGATGGAGATGTAGTTGGTTCATTTTTTGACTCCGTAAACGCCGTATAGGTAGCGCCGCGGGCTTTCATTAAAATTTAGACAAGTTTCAACGTTGCCTGCGAACACATGGAGACCCGTCACCCCACACAATGCACCTCTTTCGCATTATGTTTGGTGCGCGAATGCAAACTCTTGTATTATCAATTCATTGTGCCCAATATTGCGTATATCTCCAACCTTCTGCCTCAAAACGGTCAGTTCTTCCTCTGGACGATAACCAGCTAGTGCTTTTCTGAACACAGCCGGTGACCAACGTACTTTAGCAAATAAGTCTCCGTGCGCCACAGAAAATTTGACCTTGCTATGTCTCACAGTCACCTATCCCTATCTCCTTGTTCCCGACTGTCTATTTGGTGCGTCGATTGAGCTGTGATTCGCGATTCGCTGTTACAAACTGTTTATTGCAAGATACCTCGACCATTTTGTATTTATAACAACAACACATCCCACGACCTTCAAACTTCGACCCTCCGACAAGTTAGGGAGTCCGAGTCCACTGCAGCCAGGGAAACCACAGCACGAAGCTCGCACAACACTAGTACCAAATAGTCGAAGCTTTGATCGAGGAATAGAAATGGAAAATTGAACAATTGCACAACACACTCAAGCTAACCCGAGATGTGCTCAAGATCGAGGGCAAGAAAGACCAACTGAAATTTGGGAATGTTAACTCCATACGAGCTTCGGCCGGACACTACTACTCTGAATGGACGAGCCGACAGTCAAGGCCATCACGATCAAGTACTTTCACTGTACCTTTGGCCAGAGATGCAACATTAGGAGATATGGATAACGATGAAACAGGTGCCCGTGTCTGATCCTCCCTGCCGACTGAATCTCATTCTTTGAATGGCCGCAATATTTAAAGGAAACTCACTATAAGGCTTGCCAGAAAAACGGGACGGACGTGAGTGTTCAATTCATTTATTAGAACATTGGGGTCTTCTAAGAGCACGGTTGGACTAAAACGATGAAAAGAGACATAGATCGAATAGCTAACACTCAGCAAAGAGTGCGAAGAGCCTATCAGACAGCCCTTTTAATGGAACAATGGGCCAACAGGAACTGAGGAAGCGATAAGAGACGAAGCGACGTTGCTGAGAAGTAGCAAGCTTGCGCTCAAATCTATGGCTTGTTTGGAGGACATATCGACAAGCACTGGGAAGTTCCAGTGACTAGCAGTAAGCTGTGCAGTTGATGCGCACTCACATAACAGTTGCCGCAGCAGTCGCAACAGTCACAGCAGGGTGCAGCGTTTTCACGATTGTGTCATTTGCTGTGTTTCAATTAGCTCTAACTAGAAGAGGTGTTAGACCACAAATACAGCCGACTATCCATCATGTAACCATCATGGATAGTACGAGCTGTGAGCACCGACCAGTGGTATATCTAACACGAACACTAGGATCATTACACACCCACATTTGCTCACATCTATCCCTCAGATATGACCATAGTCGCAAATGATCCTAGTTGGTGGCCGACAATCAATTCAAATATTATTTTCAGTTATTGGATATGTTCGTCGCATCATGATGTCTCAATCTGACATTGACGTGTAGTTTCGCAGTTGCTTCCGGCGTTGTGGTTGTATATGATTGGGGTAAGCAGGACAGTGTTCGAAAACCGCTGATGTTCTTATGATATTTCCAGTATTGACACTCGGACGAGAGGTAAGTCAATGTTATCGTCGGAACAGCAAACTCGCTAAAAATGGTGTGATAGATTGAACTGATTTGGGTGAGTGACAATAGCCCCGCATCAGAAGAGTACAATGAATTAACGACAGAGACAACGCTGGTCCCTCATGACTGTGCTCTATTTGGTTGTAAGTACCTCATATCGTGGTATAGCGTGGTTAGCAGGTTGTGCTGACACTCCAATGTTCTAGATACGCTATATTGGAATACCGTATTCTGTGTATGTGTCGAGGCAAAAAGATCGACACTGTGCTAATAACTCATCTCTAACAATTAGTACCAATATTTTGGGTATGTCTCATACTATATAGTGCGTCTCATTCTTCTGACCAGCGGTATATAGCGAGTATGCCATCAGTCTCGCTGACAGATGCAGTGAGTGTCCTACAACCATTACATTACTATCTAACGAATACACTCATACGTAGGGGTAAGTGAGTTTCTGATCATTGAACTTGGCTCAACATAGTGGGTTAATAGGTGTAAGTCGGAGTGTTTGACACTAGTATGAGGATGCTCACCGATTGAGTGTTTCAGGTAATATGGTGTACTCCGCAGAAAGTGGGGCAAATGTGGCCTTGACTGCCATGTTGGGCGGTGAGTTACCCAAGTGCAATATCTCTGTGATATTGAGATGACTGACACACGATACAAGTCATCATGATTGCCCGGTTGCATGCCATGTATCAGGGATCTAGAACGATGCTCATCTTCCTTGTCGTCATATTCTTGGCTGTAAACATCGCCGGCGGAGTAACTGTGGCAATAGGACACAAGGATGCTGTTGCAGGTAAATTTTCATTGTCAAAATGAAGAACATGGCTCATTGAGCAAACGACAGAGGAATTAATGCTGTCTGGCACGCATATGTGCTATCAAGGATATGAAGGGGACGCCGAAGCGCTTTGGAACTCGATGGTTTGGATGCTCTATACTATTTGGGAGGTCCTCGCATTGTGTCTTTCAGTCTGGGCTGCTGTGAAACACTTGCATTGCCTGCGACAACTCAGCCCATCAACAGGATTGACCATCGGGGATTATTTCAAAGCACTGATAAGATCTCACGTGCTTTATTTTGCAAGGTGAGCTTGTAATATGAATGTGGTTTTCTTTTTCTGCTCAAGTTCCGCACATGCTAGCTTCGTTGGTGTTTCTTGTATCGAGCTTGGTGATTTCGCTCCGAACCTCTCGGTGCGCCGACCTGTCACTATCTACGTGTAACCACTGCTCATCATTTCTGCAGAATTCAAATTCTATTGGAGCTCAGATACTCTATGGTGCTATTCAAATTTCATGGAGAGTGCAGATATTTGTGCTAGGACCACGCCTCATCCTCAGCATTCGAGAATATCACGCAAAAATTGTGGACAACTCTAACGCAGAAACTAGCATGAATTCGATTGTCTTCGAAGGGCATGTACATGAATCAACTAACAGTACGGTGTAGGGAAATGCTTGCCGAGTGGTCTTCAGGGAGGAGAAATTGGTGGGGGATCTGTCGTGTTATTTGTGGTGTTTCGAACTATATTTGAAAGATTAGTTAGGTCAACCGGTATCACTTTTAGGACGGAGTAGCTACTCACCTATGCTTGCACCAAGCGGCGAGTCGAAATTATGCAGAATGTCACAATGGTGAGCTCGAGCAAGGGTTCGTGGAGATTGCGTTAGCAGGAGAGCAGGACTAGGAAGGGTGCAGAATTGGCAGGAAAGGAGAGCTAGAGCCTGTGCGGGGCGAGTGCAGAGACCTGGAGTGCGTAGAGACAAAGGTCAGGGTTTTAGGAGGTTCAGGGTCCGAGAGTACATAGATTTATGAACGCACACACATGTTATATGTAGCCAGCATCTCGAGGTGGCAACGCATCTTCATTCTCTTCAGAGTGCAAGGCTGGCGGGTTCAACGTCTAGTAACTGACATGGTCCTTGATGCCCACGGTACTTGATGCCAGATACTGAAATACGACATAATCTGTACAAGTGCTCGGACAACCAATTCCACTGGTGTTCGAAGTTTTGCAATGAAATGATGAAAAAATGAATACGAAGTCTGTGAAGCCCTGAGAGGAAAAATGAATGAATTTCGCCGACTCAAGTACTCATCGCTATGAAACACATTGTAAAAGTTCTGTGAATCAGGAAAGTAAAACTAGCGTGTCTGACCTCAGACAGCTGATAGCCCGAGAATGATGAATTCCCTGATTATCAACTGTCTGAGCACAAACAACAAAGAAAAGGAAGTCGGCGATTTCAGAATTTTGCGTCGGGTTTTTATTCAGGTCCTTGTAATCTGTTAATACCGTAAAGAAAGTAGCAACACTGTCAGCATGCATCGAACCAGATCACGACATGGACTCAACTGTTGACGCCATCGTCATTGATCACTGTCGACCTGAGTAGCATGTCAGTTCAGACAGCTGGTCATGCAACAATCCTGCTCATCCATCTGTACCAGTCAGCGAACGCAGGCGAATGTTGAACAAGAAATTTAAAAAGAGAATAAAGATTAGCAGAAGCCCAGATGGTCGGCAAAGCAATGGTTCTTCATCGAGATCACATTTTCCCTATCGTCTATCTGGGATATCCCGTATAGATGGACTATGGGAGAAAAGTGGGTCGCAGGGAGTCAGAGCATATCCTAGACGACAGCCCGTAAAAATGCTTACCTCGAGCGTTGAAATACATGACAGATGGGCTGATCGTCCTTGGGTGGGGTCGGGGCAAGTATAGGTCTAGACGTGGACCAACAATTAAGCGAATACTTATTACCACGACAGGGACCAGGGGAAGAGTGTTCAAGACCGGGAAACGTATGGACGAACAAGCACCGCTTTGTGCACAGGGAGTCTGAAAGAATCATTATCATGTTGACTCCCTACAAAAAAGGTAGAGAATGAACGTACGTACGTGGCTCCAATTCCGATGGTGCTGAGAGGTGCGAGAGTATAATGGTGCTACGCTCGAGGTCAGAGGACGAATGAACACTAATATATCGAAGGTCAGGCTAGCATATGTCGCCAATAGTAGTGGGACAGGGTAACAACTTACAGCTGGTCAAAACCAGACACCCTAAACAAGCCGTCTCCAACAGCCGTACCAATTCTTTTGGGGTGCAAACTCCATACATTGGAAGGCAAGTTGTCAATTAGACGTTTTGGAGCAGGTGAAAAGGGTTATAGTGTCTTGGTAGTGTACAAAGGAATTCAAAGTCCAACTGAGCACAGTAGTTTGTTGAACGTTAGTAGCTGAGTCCATTTTTCGACATTCGGCAAACACCGAAGGTAGCGCAGCATTGTAAGTCAATGGGCTAATTTAGATCAAAGACTACGGCATCAGTAAACCAGCGAGTCCCTGGTATTGTAGCCATGACTATTGTAATTAAGCGCAAGCTTGTTATCGCACTGTATTACTATTCTCCGCTAGCAGCAAAATACTTCTTGAATACCAAACGACACGAATCAGCACCACCATTCAACGTCGCCGACTCAACTGTCCTTCACTTTAATGCATTCCAACCTCCCCCTTTGAGTCTGGGTTCATATGAACCTGTGCTGCTTCATTTTGTGCTGGTTTCATTCAAGTGAGTCTTTTCTCAATGACGACAAACATTCTCATAAAAATAGGCAGCAGATTTACGAAGATTTTTGTGATGTCTACAATATATGGCTTTGAATACCCTTGATAATCATTTGTTCAGCGGCTAACTGATGTTTGCTTCACCTGATCAACTTGAAGAGCACTGGATTCCTGAGGTGAGATCAAATTTACATCTTTATCATGCTAATTTTAGTGATACAAGGGCCGAACGGTGGTAAATCTAACACACACGCTATCGCCAAACACAACTGACATTTCTCACTCGCTCACCCATCTCTCAAACATGACATTCGTCTCAAATGATCCCAGTTGGTGGCCCCAGATCAATTTGAATATCATTTCCAGCTATTGGATGTGTTCGTCGCATCATGATGAATCTCGATCTAACATTAACTTGCCGTTTCGCAGTTGCTGCCTGCGTTGTGGTAGTATATGATTGGGGTGAGCAGGATAGTGTTTGAAAATCGTTGATATTCTCATGATATTGCCAGTCTTAACACTCGGACAAGAGGTACGTCGATGGTGTCGCAGGAGCAGTCAACTCACTAAGAATGGTATCATAGATTGAACTCATCTGGGTGAGTGACAAGAGTCTCGTATCAGAAGAAAACAAGAGCATGCAATGAATTCGCGACAGAGACAACGCTGGTCTCTCATGACCGTGCTGTATTTGATTGTTCGTACCTCATGTTGTGCTTTAGCATGATGGGCAACTTGTGCTGACTCCAAAATGTTCTAGATACGCTATATTGGAATACCATATTCTGTGTATGTGTCGAGATCAACAACATTGCACTGTGCTAATCGCTCGTCTCTGACAACTAGTGTTACTCTTCTGGGTAAGTCTCATATGCGCTGTATTTCAGTTTTCTGACCGGCGAGACACAGAATATATGCCATGGGTATCGCTGACAGATGCAGTAAGTATTCTGCAAGCATCCCAGTCCCATCCAATCAATACGCTCATATGTAGGGGTGAGTGAGATTCCAACCATTAAACTTGGCTCAACATAACGACTCGATAGGTGTAAGTCGGAGTCTGTAATAATAGTGCGAGGGTGTTCACTAATTGCGAGTTTTAGGCACTATCACGTACTCCACAGTATGTTGGACAAATGAGGTCGTGACCGGAATGGTAGGCGGTGAGTCACCCGGGTGCAATACCTCTGTGATGTTGACCTGACTGATACACGATGCAAGTCATCATGGTTGCTCGGTTGCATGCCATGTATCAGGGATCTAGAAAGATGCTTATCTTCCTTGTTATTATGTTCCTGGCTGTGAACATCGCCTGCGGGGTGATCCTGGTGATAATACTAAAGCATACTGTAGGGGGTACGTTCCACTTGTCGACTTACAGAACATGGCTGATTGGATAAACACCAGAGGAGTTCATACTCTCTGGCACGTATGTGTGCAATTATGGAATGAGTGGGGATGAGCAGCTTCTGTATTCAATGATTTGGATGCTCAACACTGTTTGGGAGGTCCTTGCACTCTGCCTTTCAGTATGGATTGCTGTGAAACATTTCCGTAACCTGCGACGACTCGGCATATCGACAGGATCAACCATCGGGGACTGTTTCAGAGTCCTGATACAATTTCACGTTCTCTATTTTGCAAGGTGAGCTTGTAATGTGAATGCGATCATAATTTTCTGCTCAAGTTCCGTACATGGTTAGCTTTTTCTTTTGTCTTCTGCTTGTTTATATCTCTCCAGAAACCTCGGTGCGCTGACCTGTTGCTGACATCTGCGTGTAACCACTGCTCATCATTTCTGTAGAATATGAATGTTTCGATACTCAGTGGTGATGCTCAAGTTTTATTGGTCGTGCAGTTGTTTGTGCTGGGACCACGCCTCATCCTGAGCGTTCGAGAATACCACGCCAAACTCACGGCAGACTCCGACACAGAAACTGGCAGGAGTTCTATTGTCTTCCAGGAGCGTGTACATGTATCAACTAGTAGTACTGTGTAGGGAAATGCTTGTCGAGCGGTCTGCAGAGATGACAAATTTTTTGGACGATCTGTTGTAGTATTTGTTTAACATATGAGGATTCGAAGCACCCGCGCTTGAACTAAGTGGTAAGGTGAAATGATCCGGAGCGTCTAGCAACCAAACTGGTCCTTGATACCCAATGTTAAGATACAACGAGAATTAGTGAACGTGCCCTGACAGCTGATTCTAATTTTGCGCGTTGGTGGTCCACTGTCTGGACATATAGATACTGCGAATCGTGAAACCAGATGGCTGAAACTCATCAGTGCTCAGATGCAAATTTCTCCATCCGACGGGCTATGGAGAATGAAATGAATGAATCGCATAGATTCATGGCTTGACTGTACGTCTCTCTCGCGAATGAGCATGACAAGGATATGAGGTCTGCTGAGTGATGAGTGGAGAATAAGAAAATCGAAGGTCCAGGTCAGAAGACCTCAAACGTACCTATAAAACTACTGATGAGGCATCGACTGCGATACTCTGTTGGAACCCTCGGTAAGCATGACTATCAAAGTAAAGCACTGAACGAGATACGGACATGTACAGTAAGCAAATGATCACTTGGTGAATGATAGAATGTGGGAAACGGCGAAATTTGCAGGAACGTTGAAGGGCATCATGATGTCTCGTACGTGAGCTGTTTACATGACCAATAAGGGTGGGCGCCTGTGACCGGTGATACATTTATATATCGCACGCAGGATGAGGAAAATAAAGTTCCGGAGAACAGCTATTCCTGCAGGTACTATCGATAGAGACGCGAGGCGTATCGATGGCGGGATTCTTGTCTTTAAGGCAAAGGTTATGGATAATTTCTGCGCGACAGATGAAGTACTTCCAACCCAACACTAAAGGGAAGCATGATGGATGAAAGACAGTATTCCGAATTTGATTTATTTATCTAGATCTGATCGATAGAATTGACAGGATGTGTACAAGGTGTGCCTGGAAGGCCTTAATAGTCTCCTCGCTCATGGTAAAATTTTGTGGAGATGTCTACCTCGAGCATTGAAATACAACTGAATGTTTTTGAGTGGGTGGGGGCAAGTATGAATCTAGGGGTGGATCAATGATTAAGTGAATCTCGCGACAGGGGAGAGGAGGGTGCTCAAGACTGGGGAACGTACCAACGATAAATGCAAAGGACAACACTACAGGCACCCCTTTGTGTGCAGGGAGATTGAAAGCATTAACATTATTTCGACTCCCACGACAAAAAGGCAAAGAATGGACGTACGTGGCCCCGAGTCTGATGGCACTGAGAGGAGGATCAGATACGAGATAAGGTGAAAAAAGGATTGAGAACCAAGAGTATGCAAGTACTCACGACGTGTGAAAGTTATGCTCGAGGATAGCAGACGCATAAGCACTGATGTATCGACGGTCAGCCTAGCATATGTCGCCGAGAGTGGTGGAACGGGGTAAGCAGCTTACAGCTGTTCAAAACCAGACGCCCTAAATAAGCTATCCCCAACATCTGTACCAATTCTTTTGGGGTACGAACTCCGTATTAGAACGTGCAGATTAGCGTGGGTGCACATGGGCAGGCATTATCAGCCCGGGAGTCTGTAGAGAAGACATGTAGGAACGAAATTGAGTTGTAGTATGTCAGCGTTCTGGCGTAAGTACGTGTAATACTTACATGTCAATTTGAACCTGATGCCGGACAAAGAATGAGCTGAGAGGATTGGCGAGATGAGTTATATCGTGAGACGGGGTCGGTTAGATAGCGAAAGTGATCGTAAGTAGAACGAAGATAAGGTGAAAGGTTGGAATAAATTGGAAAATGCGAAGATAGTTTTATGTATCTGTGAAGGGGTGGCCAATATTTATCAATGAAGTGGGTGGAGTATCTTTGTGGCGTACAAACAAAGTCCGAAACGGAGAGAGTCCGTTTGTCGATTCTCGGCAAACACCGAAGGTGGTAATGGCTTTTACTTATCACAGCTTGTCCTTAGTACACCAACGCTCCAAAATGTATATTTCCTCATTTACCAATGACGTCGACGCTTGGATTAGATAAAGTCTTAGACCATTCGCTGTATGTATGTGTGTACTTGTTTATTCCCTCTGTATGTAATGTCCGTGGACTCTGGAGTAGGATTGGATATCTAGCACGAATGCTGCCCGTTCGTTCACACCCATCCCTCGAACATGACCATCGTCTCAAATGATCCCAGTTGGTGGCTGACAATCAATTTCAATTTGTTACACAGCTATTGGATAGGTTCGTCTCTTCAACATGTCTCTACTCAGGTTGACTTGGGGTTTTGCAGTTGCCGCCGGCGTTGTGGTGGTACACGATTTGGGTGAGCCGCAGGACAGTATTCGAAAATCGCTGATATTCTCATGATATTTTCAGTCTTAACACTCGGACAAGAGGTACGTTCGATGTTATCGTTGGAGTAGTTGACTTGCTAAGAATGGTGCCATAGATTGAACTCATCTGGGTGAGTGACAGTCCTGTATCAGAAGAAAACAAGAACATGCAATGAATTCGCGACAGACGCAACGCTGGTCTCTCATGACTGTGCTGTATTTGATTGTTCGTACCTCATGTTGTACTTGAGCATGGTGGGCAACTTGTGCTGACTCCAAAATGTTCTAGATACGCTATAGTGGAATACCGTATTTTGTGTATGTATAATCAGCGACTTTAGACTGTGCTAACAGCTCATCTATGACAACTAGTGTCAATATTCTGGGTATGTCTCATATGCGCTTTGTTCCATTTTTTTGACCAGCGGCACACAGGAAATATGCCATTGGTATCGCTGACAGATGCAGTGAGTATTCTGCAACTATCTCATTCCTATCTAATCAATACACTCATATGCAGGGGTGAGTAAGATTTCAACCATTGAACTCGGCTCAACATAATGATTCAATACTAGGTGTAAGTCGGAGTCTTTGATACTAGTGCGAGGACGTTCACTAATTGCGAGTTTTAGGCATTATCGCATACTACGTGTTAAACGGCACAATTATCGCCTTGACTATGATGTTGGGTGGTAAGTTGACCAGGTGCAATACCTCTGCAATATGGATCTGACTGACACGATGCAAGTCATCATGATTGCTCGGTTGCATGCCATGTATCAGGGATCTAGAACGATGCTTATGTTCCTTATTATCATTTTTCTAACTGTAAACATCGCCTGCGGAGTGATCATGGCAATAATACTGAAGGATACTGTAGGAGGTAAGCTTTGCTTGTTGACTTAGAGAACACGGCTCATTGGATAAACACCAGAGGAGCTGATACTCTCTGGCATTTATATGTGCAGTTCTCAATTGGAAGGCAACTACCTGCTCCTCGGATCAATGGTTTGGATGCTCAACACTGTTTGGGAGGTCCTCGCACTGTGTCTTTCAGTCTGGGTTGCTGTAAAACACTTCCGTGAGCTGCGACGACTCGGCTCATCGACAGGATCTACCATCGGAGACTGTTTCAGAGTGCTAATACAATCTCATGTTCTCTATTTTGCAAGGTGAGCTTGTAATGTGAACGCGGTCATATTTTCTGCCCAAGTTCCGCACATGTTAGCTTTGTTGGTGTCTCCTGCGTCCAACTTGCTTTTCTTTTCCCAGAACTCCCGGTGCGTTGATCTGCTGCTGATATCTGCGTGCAACCAGTGCTCATCATTTCTGTTAGAATTCGGATTCTATTGGAATTTCGATAGTCGGAGGTACTCTTCAAATTTGTATGGTCATTCAGTTGTTTGTGCTGGGACCACGCCTCATCCTTAGCGTTCGAGGATACCACGCCAAACACGTGGCATACTCGGACGCAGAAACTAGCATGAATTTGATTGTCTTCCAGGAGCATGTACATGTATTGACTAGCAGTACAGTGTAGGGAAATGCTCGTCGAGTGGTCTGTAGAGAGAAGAAATTTGATCGAGGATCCGTTGTGATATTTATTTGACATATAGTACGTTTGAAAGGTCTAGGCAAAGCTATTTCTTGTCGTGTCACTACTAGAACGAAGTACCCGCGTTTGAACCCAGTGGTAATGAGAAATTGTCCAGAACATCTAACAACCAATGTGGTCCATTGTTGAAATACAACGAGTCAGTAAAAGTGCCTTGACCACTGATTTCGCGCGTTGGTGTTCTACCGTTTCGACATATAGGTACTGCGGATCGTGAAGCCAGATAGCTGATAACTCATCAGTGCTCAGATGCGATTTCCCCCATCCGATGGGTCAAGGAGAATGAAAGGAATGATGTGCGTGGTACTTGAAGCTTGATGCTAGATATTGAAATATGACGATAATCTGTGCGAGTGCCCAGACGGCTGATTCTACCGGTTTTCGAAATTTTGCACTGAAATGGTGAACAAGTGACTGCGAAGTGTAAAGCCCACCTGGCTGATATAGATGGCTCATTAGCCTGAGATGCATTTCTATCCATTCGGGCCACGGAGAAGAAAAATGAATGAATCCCGTGGACTCATCACTCGGCTGTAACGAATGAGCGTGACAAGCTCGAGATGAGGTCTGCTGAAGCCCCTGCTAAGCACGACCATCAAAGTAAAGCATTAACGAGATACAAACATGCATACATACATACGCCAATTGGCATAGATCAATGGATCACAATCGCTCCTAGGGCAGGCAAATGGTCACTTTAACGACGCGAGGTGTATTGATGGCGAGAAGTTGAGGGAAACACATGTTCGATTATGCATTATGGACAATCGGCATGACGGACAAAGTAGTTCTGAGAAGGAAAATTGCCTAGAGTAGATGCCAGGTCAGGTAAGGCATCGACTGTCAGAAATGATTCTATGAATCCCGGAAGACGCACTTTTGTACAAGGGACAACACGAACTGTGTTGATCCAGAAGGTCTATTGGAAATCAGATCGCCGATCCTGTTAGCATTCCAAGTTTTATTATCTATCTATATTGAGCGAATGACAGAAGAACATACATGGTTGGTTCGCGGCGTGCCTGGGAAACCAATAGTTTTCTCGGTCTACTTATGACGAGCCCTTTCTGTCGAGTGGCTAAGGGTCGTACACAAGAACGGAGCAGAACGGGCCAGACGCATGATTCAACTATCTTGAGTATAAGAAGAGACTTACGGGGTGAGTATGTGCATGGCAGGGAGACGACAAGTGCTGAGTGCTGAGTAGAGAAGAGATTTTGGGCATCAAGCGCACCTGGGGAGTATTAGTGAGGCGCCGACCATAATATTCTGACATACGTACTTTGACCAAATCGCACTGGCTCTGTCGTGCAGTGCCCGAGCAAAGCAAAAGAATAAGCAAGCTGAGCGAGTCAAACACCGCAGATGGCTGATAATGCGTCAGATCAGCCAGAATGCCTGGAAAGTAGGGAGTTAATAACATGGAGACTATCTGATTGAACTAACTCAAAGCTGACGACTGTCTGTGGTCCAGCACGATTCAACAATGCAGAATATGATGATTTAAGAGGCTTGTGCTCGAGTATTTACCTCTGCCATGGATGCGTATGGCAAGGAGATGAGGTGTGGTGAGCAGGGAGTAAAGTGTACCTGACAAAGTATCGTAGCTGTCTGAGCAAAAAAAAGTGAGAAGCGATAATGATTGTAAAAGCACAGATGGCTAACGATACATTGGTCCTGCTTTCACGCTGAATAATGCATTTGGGCCAGGCATATAGAACACGATGCAAAAGTGCTGTGAATCAGAAAGTAAAACTAGCGTGCCTGAGCTCAGACAGCTGATAGCTCGAGAATGGTGATTTCCCTGGTTATCGACTGTCTGAGCACAAATAACGAAGAAAAGGAAGTCGATGATTTTAGAATTTTGCGTCGGGTCTCTATTCAAGTCCTTGTGATCTGTTGATACGCGTAAAGAAGGTATCAAGTCTGTCAGCATGCATCGAACCAGATCATGACATGGACTCAACTGTTGACGCCAACGTTATTCATCACTGTCGACCTGAGTAGCATGTCAGTTCAGACAGCTGGTCATGCAACAATCCTGCTCATCCATCTGTACCAGTCAGCGAACGCGGGCGAATGTAGAACAAGGGATTTAAAAAGGAAATAGAGATTCGGATGACTGATAAAGCAAGGATTCCTTATCGGGATCACAATTTCCCCATCGTCCATATGGGATATCCGTATAAATGGACTACTGGAAAAAGGTGGGTCGCAGGGAGTCAAAGCATATCCTAGACGACAACCCATAGTATTAGAGAGTGAGAGCTAAGGTAGCGCGAGTCTCAGTCAATGGAAGAAAGACAGAGGTGCGAGTGTAGCGTCTAGCCACAGCTAAGGCACATGAGAAAGTAGCGTTTAGATATATCTATCTGGAACCGGCTCGGTGCTCTGACGGATCAACTCTCAACACATAGAAATGCTTACCTTGAGCGTTGAAATATATGACAGACGGCCTGATCGTTCTTGGGTGGAGTCGGGGCAAATATAGGTCTAGACGTGGACCAATCATTGAGCGAATCTCACGACAGAGAAAAGGGGAGAAGTATTCAAGAATAGGGAGCGTATGAACGATAAATTCGAAGGCCAGCACTACAAGCACCTCTTTTCGCTTATCATCCCAAATAACTTTGTGCGCAGGGAGGGTGAAAAAATCATTATCATGTTAACTCCCTGAAAAAAGGCAGAGAATGAACATACATACAATTCCGATGGTGCTGAGAGGAGGCCCAGGTACGAGATAAGATTAAAGGAAGATCAAGGACCGAGAGTGTAAGTACTTACAATATTTGGAAGTGTAACGGTGCTACGCTCGAGGACGACGGACGCATGAGCACTGATATATCGACGGTCAGGCTAGCATATGTCACCGAGAGTAGTGGAAGAGGCTAAACAACCTACAGCTGGTCAAAACCAGACATCCTACATAAGCCGTCTCCAACACCCATGCCATTCTTTTGGGGTGCAAACTCCATATTGGAACGTGTGGGTGCACATGGGCAGGCATTGTCGGATCGGAAGTCTGTAGAGAATATATATAGAAATAAAATTGAGTTGTGGCATATAGCTACGCCAGTGCTGGCTAAAGTACGTGTGATACTTACATGTCAATTTGAACCTAAGGCCTGATGCCGGACGAGGATGAGCTGAGAGATGAGTGATGAGTTATATCGTGAGAAGGGGTTGGTTAGATTTAGAACGAAGACAAGGTCAAGGATTTGAATGAATTGGAAAATGTGAGCATGGTGTTATGTATCCGTGAAGCGGTGGCCAAATCAAGTCGCTGGGTGAAAAGGGTTATAGAGTATCTTTGCGTACAAACAAAGTCCAACTGAGAGTAGTTCATTTTTCGATTCTCGGCAAACACCGAAGGTAGTAAGCTTGTCTACCTCGCTGAGCTTAGACCCTCAGCTCAAACATGTACATTTCATAATTTGCCAATGACTTCTTTGCCAATCTGACGGATCTCATTCTAGCAGGACTGAAACGCAATGCCATCGAGATGAACCCGTACAATTAGAAATCAGGCTTCTCTGTCACAGTTCCCTATCCGAGTCAAGTTCTCTAGTTCTACGCCACAGAATGACTCTTGTTCTATCAGAGTAGTGAAACTTTGGGTTGTTGCGCCTCGGGCTCTGCCAGCGATGCCGAAGAGTGAGTACATGTTTCACGCCCATCACCGGTTGAAACAGTCTCGTGCGTAATACTGATTTGGAAATCATACTTGATTACCCACTTTTTGTTTGATTTCGCACCGTTTCGCTGAGTGTTTCAGGGTCTTCAGGCGTGATCAGATATCCATTTCCATTATGCTGATTCTGGTGATACAAGCGCTGAACGATAGTATATTTAGCACGAACGCTATCATCACACACCACTAACATTCCCCACTCGCTTACCCATCCCTCGAACATGACCTACATCTCAAATGATCCCAGTTGGTGGCCACAAATCAATTTGAATATTTTCTTCACCTATTGGACAAGTTCGTCGCATTAGGATGTCCAGATCTAACGTTGACACGCACTTTCGTAGTTGCTGCTGCCGTTGTGGTGGTATATGATTGGGGTAAGCAGGACAGTGTCCAAACATCACTGATATTCTCATGATATTTCCAGCCTCAACACTCGGACAAGAGGTACGTCGATGTTATCGCCGGAGCAGCCAACTCGCTAAGAATGGCGTCATAGATTGAACTCATCTGGGTGAGTGACAAGAGTCCCGTATCGGAAGACAACAGGAAAATGTAATGAATTCGCGACAGATACAACGCTGGTCCCTAATGACTATGATGTATTTAATTGTTCGTACCTTATATTGTGCTTGAGCGTTGTGGGCAAGTTGGGCTGACTCCAAAATGTTTCAGACACGCTATATTGGAATACCATTGTCTGTGTATGTGTCGAGATCAACGACTTTGCACTGTGCTAATGGCTCATCTCTGATAACTAGTGCCGGTGTCCTGCGTATGTCTCATACGCTGTGTTGTATTTTTCTGACCAGCGGCAAACAGAATTCACGCCATTGGTATCGCTGAAAGATGCGGTAAGTAATCTGCAACCATCTCATTCCCATCTAATCAATACATTCATGTAGGGGTGAGTGAGATTCCAACCATCAAACTTGGCTCGACATAATGACTCAATAGGTGTGAGTCGGAGCCTTCGATTCTAGTGTGAGGGTGTTCACTAATTGGGAGTTCTAGGCGCTATCGTCTACTACGTAGTAAATTGGGCAAATGTGGCCTTGACTGCCATATTGGGCGGTAAGTTACCCAGGTGCAATACCTCTGTGATATTGACCTGACTGATACACGATGCAAGTCATCATGATTGCTCGGTTGCATGCCATGTATCAGGGATCCAGAACGATACTTATCTTCCTTGTTATCATATTTCTGGCTGTAAACATCGCCTGCGCAATAATCGTGGCAATAGCACTCGAAGATAGTGCAGTGGGTAAGCTTTACTTATTGATTTGACGAACACAGCTCACTGGACAAAAACCAGAGGAGTTCATGCTCTCTGGCACGTATATGTGCTATTATGTATACGAAGAGGATGAGCAGCTTCTTTTTTCAATGATTTGGATGCTCAATACTGTTTGGGAGGTCCTCGCACTGTGTCTATCAGTTTGGATTGCTGTGAAACACTTCCGTGAGCTGCGACGACTCGGCCCATCGACAGGATCGACCATTGGGGACTGTTTCAGAGTGCTGATACAATCTCATGTTTTTTATTTTGCAAGGTGAGCTTGTGATGTGAATGCAGTTATATTTTTCTGCTCAAGTTCGGCACATGTCAGCTTTGTTGGTGTCTCTTGCCTCCAGTTTGCTTATCTTTCTCCAGAAATCTTGGTGCGCTGACCTGTGGCTGACATCTGCGTGTAACCACTGCTCATCAGTTCTATAGTATTCGACTTCAATTGGAGCTCAGATACTCCTTGGAGCTCTTCAAATTTTATTCGTCGTGCAGATGTTCGTGCTGGGACCACGCCTTATTCTTAGTGTTCGAGAATACCACGCCAAACTCGTGGCATGCTCGGACGCAGAAACTAGCATGAATTCGATTCTTTTCCAGGAGCGTGTACATGTATCCACTAGCAGGACTGTATAGGGAAATGCTTGCCGAGTGGTCTGCAGGGAGGAGAAATTTGGTGCAGGATCCGTCGTGGAATTTATCTAACATACAATGTTTCGAAGTATATTTGAAAGATCTAGGTAAAACTATTTCTTGTTGGATTACGATTGGAATAAACCACCCGCGCTTGAACTAAGTGGTAAGGTGAAATTATCCGGATCGTCTACTAGCAACCAAACTGGTCCTCGATAGCTAATGTTAAAATCAGTGAAAGTGCCTTGACAGCTGATTCTGATTTTGTGCGTTGGTGTTCCACTGACTGGAGATATAGATACTGCGAATCGTGAAGCAAGATGGCTGATAACTCATCAGTGCTCAGGTGCATTTTTTTCCATCCGAACATTGCTATGCAGTGTTTGTGAATATAACGCACCTCTCACTTGTAAAATAGAAATTATTGATCATATATTGCTAGTATTTCTACATAAAAAGGTTTAGATGCGGGTTAGGCCTATGGAGGGATACGAGCCACGAAGATTAGGAGCACTGCTGAGGTTTAGGAATCAGGATGTGCTTTAAGATTGAAAGTGTTGAGCGCTGCGCGCCGTAAGGGTTAGGTAGAAGTCCCGTTTAGGACAGGTTTCGCGACGCTTAGTGTGTGTTTGGCTTGCAAACGACAACGACATTCAAGAATTGAGCATCCCTTTCACGAGGTCTATCTTACCTGCACTGCTGTAAGATGCTGTAGACCACCACAGTACCTGTGCTAAACTTAGTATTTTGCTGATGTAAGTACATGAGTTGGAAGTAATACTTAGGCCTAGTAGCGCTCATGACTATTACTATAATAGGAATTTACTGCGAGGCTGTACGTCCTGTGCGCGCTGTAATGGAGCTCAAACTGCACCGGTGCTATATCTTGCACGAACGCTGTCGTTATACACCACTAATCTTCCCCACTTGCCTACACCCATCACTCGAACATGACCTACGTCTCAAATTATCCAAGTTGGTGGCCGTATATCAGTTCAAATATTTTTGTCAGCTATTGGGGAGGTTTGTCGCATCAAGATGTCTAGATCTAATCTTGATATGCAGTTTCGCAGTTGCCGCAGGTGTCGTGGTGGTATACGATTGGGGTGAGCAGGACAATGTTCGAAAATCGCTGGTATTCTCATGATATTTTCAGTCTTAACACTCGGACAAGAGGTACGTCGACGCCATCGTTGGAATAGTTAACTTGCTAAGAATGGTGCCATAGATTGAACTCATCTGGGTGAGTGACAGAGTCCCGTATCAGAAGAAAACAAGAACATGCAATGAATTCGCGACAGAGACAACGCTGGTCTTTGATGACTGTGTTGTATTTGACTGTTCGTACCTCATATTGTGCTTTAGCATGGTGGGCAACTTGTACTGACTCCAAAATGTTCTAGATACGCTATATTGGAATACCGTTTTCTGTGTATGTGTTGAGATCAATAACTTTGCACTGTGTTGATCGCTCATCTCTGACAACTAGTATTAATCTTCTGAGTATGTCTCATATGCGCTATATTCAAATTTCATTTTCTGATCGGCGAGACATAGCAATTATGCCATCAGTATCGCTGACAGATGCAGTAAGTTCTCTGCGACCATCTCATGCCTATCCAATGATTCTAATCAATACACTCATATGCAGGGGTGAGTAAGATTCCAAGCATTGAACTTGGCTCGACATAATGACTGATGACTCAATAGGTGTAAGTAGGAGTCTTTGATACTAGTGCGAGGGCGTTCACTAATTGTGAGCTGTAGGCACTATCACGTATTACACAGAGAGTGTGATAAATCTAGTTGTAACTGCTATGTTGGGCGGTGGGTCACCCAGGTGCAATACCTCTGTGATATTGACCTGACTGACACACGATGCAAGTGATCATGATTGCTCGGTTGCATGCCATGTATCATGGATCTAGAAAGATGCTTGTCTTCCTTGTTATTATCTTCCTGGCTCTAATCATCACCTGCGGAGTGATCTTGGCAATAGACCTCGAGTATTCTGTATGGGGTAAGCTTCACTTGTTGATTTGAAGGCCACGGTTCATTGGGAAAACACCAGAGGAGTTCGTACTCTCTGGCACATATATATGCTATTACGTAGATGGAGATGGAGCGAACCACCAGATTTCGTATTCAACGGTTTGGATCCTCTACACTGTTTGGGAGGTCCTCGCACTGTGTTTTTCAGTTTGGATTGCTGTGAAACACTTCTGTGACCTGCGACGGCTCGGCGCATCGACAGGATCGATCATCGGGGACTTTTTGAGAGTGCTGATACAATCTCACGTTCTCTACTTTGCAAGGTGAGCTTGTGATGTGAATGCGGTTATATTTGTCTGCTGAAGTTCCGCACACGTCAGCTTTGTTGGTGTCTCTTGCCTCCAGCTTATTGAACTCTCTCCAGAAATCGCGGTGCGCTGACCCGTTGCTAATATCTACGTGTAACCACTGCTCATCAGTTCTATAGAATCTGAATTCTATTGCAGCTCAGATACTCTATGGTGCTGTTCAAATTTTATTGGTCGTGCAGATGTTTGTGCTGGGACCACGCCTCATCCTCAGCATTCGAGAATACCACGCCAAACTCGTGGCATACTCCGACGCAGAAACTAGCATGCATTCGATTGTCTTCCAGGAGCATGTACATGTATTGACTGGCAGTACTGTGTAGGGAAATGCTTGTCGAGTGGTCTGTAGGGAGAAGAGATTTGATCAAGGATTCGTTGTGATATTTTCGAGGTATACGTGGAAGGTCTAGGCAAAGCTATTTATTGTTGTATCACTACTGGTACGAAGCACCCGCGCTCGAACTAAGTGGTAAGGTGAAATTATCCGGAGTGTCTAGCAACCAAAATGGTCCTTGATGACCGATGTTGAAATACAACGAAAATAAGTCAAAGTGCTTGATAGCTGATTCTGCACGTCGGTGTTCCACTGTCTGGACATATAGATACTGCGAATCGTGAAGTCAGATAAGCTGATAACTGATCGGTGTTCACATGCGATTTCCTCCATGCGATGGGCCATGGAGATTGAAATGAATGAATCGCGTACACTCATGGCTTGAGTGTACGTCTCTCGCGAATGAGCATGGCAAGGATATGGGGTCTGCTGAGTGATGAGTGGAGAATAAGAAAATCGAAGGTCTAAGACCTCAAGCGTACCTATCAAATTACTGATGAGGCATCGACTGCGATATTCTGTTGGAGCCCTCGCTAAGTGCGACTATCAGGGTGAAGCACCGAACGAGATACAGACATGGATTACAGTCCTAGGGTAAGATGAGCGACGCGGTATCACAAAGTTTGGCTTCATAATTGACTCAAGATGTGTCTGAGAAGCCATTAGAGTGACCGATGTAGTTTCTGAATGAACTCGCCGCTGATGTCCCTTCTCCACGCTGTCTACCTTCGATGGCGCATGCAGGTCGCGCCTTTTCTCTTGAAAGACTAAGGGTCGTGCATAAGAGGGGAGCAGAACGGGCCAGACCCATGCCGGCCCAATATCATCTACTGGGAGGCAGAGAAGTTGTAATGAATCGTGCGTGTGCATGAAGAGTGGAAGTACGCACTATATGGCTGATTGATACCTGTTCAAGCTCAAGCATGATTGAACCATATTTAGCATGATAGTTCAAAAAAGACTTACGGGGTGAGTATATGCTGTCCTGAATGAATGTGCGTGGCAAGGAGATGATAGGTGTTGAGCGAGAAGTAAAGAAAAAATTTGGAGCTCAAGTTGAAAGGCATCGAGCGCACCTGGGAAGTATCAGTAAGGTTTCCACCACGATATTCTGACATACGTACTTTGATCAGATCACACTGGCTCTATCATATACCCAACCTGAGCGAGTCATAGAACCACAAATAGCTGATAATTCGTCAGATCAGCTAGAATACCTGGATGCCTTCATCATCCTCCATCTGGGCGGCGGACAGTGAGTACTGAATCGTGCACGAAGGTGGAAGTAGGGTGTCGATTATCTGAGGATGAGATGAGCATCGATTATGTGATTGAACCAACTTAAAGCTGACCACTGTGAGCAAGTCATGTTGTCGATAACGACTGGTTTCCAACTGTGAGTATGAAAAATGTGAGAAGCGATACTGATTGTGAAAGCGTAGATAGCTAATAACACATACATCTACTTTCATGCTGCTTCTACTAATATCCATCTGGGGCAGACACGTGGAACACTATGCAAGAGTTCTGTGAGCTAGGAAAATCAAAGCAGCGTGTCTGAGCTCAGGCAGCTGATAGCCTAAGAACGACAAATTCCTAATTATCGTCTGTCTGAGCACAAACAACGAAGAAAAGAAAGTGTTGGTGATCGTAGAATCGGGCATTAGGTTCGTATGTAGGTCCTTGTGATCTGTTGGTACCCATAGAAAAAGAACATCTATCAGCGTGAGGCATTGAACCAGATTATGACACGGACACAGCTGTTGGCACCATCATCATTGATCACTGTCACCCCGATTAGCATGTCGGTTCAGACAGCTGGTCTCGCGACAGTCCTGTTCATACATCTGGATCAGTGGGTAGACTCGGGCGAATGGAGTACGAGGGGGGAATTCTGTTTTCGAAAATGAAGATTTGCGGAAGCCTACATGACTGATCAGTGATAACAATGGCTTTTTATGGAAATCACCATTTCGCCATCGTCCATCTGGGCTGTCCGTATAGATGGACTGTGAGGGGAAAAGTGTGTCGCAGAGAGTCAGAGCATATCCTGGACGGAAGCTCATAGAAATACATACCTTGAGCATCGAAATACGTGGTTTGATCGATAGACGGGCGCATCGTTTTCGGGTGGGGTCGAGGTAAAGTCTAGGTCTAAATGAAAATCAAGAATTAAGCAGTTCTATTAATGCTTGAGGACAGCGGACATATAAGCGCTGTTGTATCGATGATGAGCCTATCATTGTCGTCGAGAGTAGTGGAATGGGGTAAATAACGTACAGCTGGCCAAAACCAGACCTGGTCCTTTATTGACATACAACGAGAATTAGTAAAAGTGCCTTGACAGCCGATTCTGCGTGTCGGTGTTCCACTGTCTGGGCATATATATACTGTGAATCGTGAAGCCAGATGACTGATAACTCATCAGTGCTGAGATGCGATTTCCGATCGATGGGCCAAGCAGAATGAAAGGAATGGATTGCGTGAACTCATGGTTTTGATTGTACATCTTGCGAATGAGCATGACAATGATATGGGTCCGCTGAGTGGAGAGTGGACAATCATAGGATGCCAGAAGGCCTCAAGCGTACCTATCAAACTACTAATGGCATCGACTGGGATATTCTGTTGGAGATCTTGCTAAGTGCGACTATCGCAGTAAAGCACCGAACGAGATACAGAAGTGAGGGGCACCGATGGCAGGAATATTAGGATACGTGTTCGATTATGGACAACCCGCTTGATCCTGCGCTAAAATGCACATTAGGACGACGACACGGACGACAACGAAAGTATGTCATCGGAAATTAAATCGCCGATTATGTCAGCATTCCGACACCCCGCGGGCTTTGATTAACACTGCTAAGCCGGGAACGCATGGACACCCCGCCTCTTGTGTATTATGTTCGGTGCGTGAATGCAAACACTGCTTGACGGTTTTATTCGTTCATCGCCGTGCTTTAGTGTTGCCACAGGTAAATATACCATAGATTCATGTATGCAACACTCGATGCCACTAATCTGCCCTAACACAGGATGAACCTACACTGGAATTCCGGAGCCAAGACAGCCACTGCAACAGTCGAGCTTCTCGAACGACATAATATCAGCATAGAAACTCGTGGCAAACACCTCACAATATCTGTGCATTTGAGGCGCTCGGAGAACCACAAAAAGGGCGGATGTATGGTGCAGCAACATTTGTATGGTAAGTCTTTCAGAACATGGCGATTGCATCGTTCAGGCTGAGGCTTTCCATGCGATGATGATAGATGGTTACCGTGCGCTTTATCGCGTGAAGATGCGATCCTATCTGCATGTTAACGTTGCGACATGCGATTACTTCGGATTTGTATCTTTGGCATCCTGTGAAGGTGGAATAAGCAACGACGTATCTGTACGATGGCTATGCATCAGCAAGCATTCGACTACGATGTGACTTTTGTAGCCTGCTCATGAATTTGCTGAGCATGATAAAGGTCAGACAATGGCGTTCTTGGTGTATTTGATGGATCTTGCTTCTAGCTCGCAACCTTTACCGGCTCCAGGCTGTTGAAGTCTGCACTGCAAAACATCACCGAAATACAATGGCCACTGACCGAGGCTGTATAATCAGAAATCGGGCCTTTTAGCTGTTACAGGCTTCTCGTCTCCAATGTTTGATTCCTCTGTCCACCTAGTATGTATGGTGTCTTATATTCAACAGGTACCAATCACACAGCATGAGCCACGATGTATCCGCCAGTGCAATGAATTACCGCGTCGCATCAAGCGCATGATCGGACCCACGGAATAGAGTGCGCTGCTGTGTTTATTCTCTTATTTTCCCCACACCACATAATGCGACCTTGTTACAGAAAGCAATCAGGGGAGCTGATGGCGAGTCTCGAGCTTGGCCAGCGAGGCTAATAGAACACAGATAGACTCATTGCGATCACATCACCGTTAGATCGATGGCTACATAGTTTCATACGGAACACCTCTAAAATGGCATTTGAAATAAGTTTGCGATATCACTAACCACTGGAAGTTTTCTAGTGTGCGAGTAGTCGCGTGCGTTATACTGGTTTGTAAATCAAATTCTACTTTGATTATCCAGGGCTTCTTTTTGTTCGATTTCTAACCGTTTCACCGGATCAAGGGTGTTGAAGCAGGATTAAATATACATCTCCATTATGCTGATTTTGACGATAGAAACGCCGAACGGTGGTATATCTAGCACGAAAGCTGTCGTTATACACCACTGACATTTCGCACCCGCTCACCCATCCCTCGAACATGACCTTCGTCTCAAATGATCCCAGTTGGTGGCCGACAATCAATTTCGATATTTTTGTCAGCTATTGGGGAGGTTTGTTGCATCAAAATGTTCACATTTAACGTTGACTTGCGGTTTTGCAGTTGGCGCAGGTGTCGTGGTAGTATACGATTGGGGTGAGTAAGACAGTGTTCGAAAATCGCTGATATTCTCATGATATTTCAGTGTTAACACTCGCACAAGAGGTACGTCGATGTTATCGCCGGAGCAACTATCTCACTAAGAACGGTGTCATAGATTGAACTCATCTGGGTGAGTGACAAGAGTCCCATCTCAGAAGCAACCAAGAGCATGAAATGAATTCGCGATAGAGACAACGCTGGTCTCTTATGACCGTGCTGTATTTGATTGTTCGTATTTGCGTTGTGCTTTAGCATGGTGGGCAACTTGTGCTGACTCCCCAATGTTCCAGATACGCTATATTGGAATCCCGTTCTCTGCGTATGTCTCGAGATCAACCACTTTTCACTGTGCTAATAGTTCATCTCTGACGATTAGTGTCTATCTTCTGGGTATGTCTCATATGCACTGTGTTCCATTTTTCTGACCGGCGAGACACAGACACTATGCCATCGATATCGCTGACAGATGCAGTGAGTATTCTGCAACCATCTCATTCGCATCTAATCAATACGCTCATATGTAGGGGTGAGTGAGATTCCAACCATTGAACTTGGCTCAAGATAATGACTCAATACTAGGTGTAAGTTGGAGTCTTTGATACTAGTGCGAGGGCGTTCATTAATTGGGAGTTTTAGGCACTATCACGTACTACGCATACGGCGGGACGATTGTGGCCTTGTCTGCCATGTTGGGCGGTAAGTGACCCAGGTGCAATACCTCTATGCTATTGACCTGACTGACACATGATTCAAGTCATTGTGATCGCTCGGTTGCATGCCATGTATCAGGGCTCTCGAAAAATGCTTATATTCCTTGTTACTATCTTCCTGGCTGTCAACATCGCCTGCGGAGTCATGGTGGCAATATCACGTGATATAGCAGGTAAGCTTTCCTTGTCGACTCGAAGAACACGGCTCATTTGACAAACACCAGAGGAGTTGATACTCTTTGGCACATATATATGCGTTTTATCTGAAGGGACCGACCGGCTTATTTCGATCATTTGGAGGCTCCACACTGTTTGGGAGGTCCTAGCACTAAGCCTTTCAGTCTGGGTTGCTGTAAAACACTTCCGTGAGCTGCGACAACTCGGCCCGTCGACAGGATCGACCGTCGGGGACTGTTTCAGAGTACTGATACAATCGCACGTTTTTTATTTTGCAAGGTGAGCTTGTAATGTGTACGTGGTTATATTTCCTGCTCAAGTTACGCATATGCTAGTTTTATTGGTGTCTCTTGCCTCCAGCTCGCTGTTTTCTCTCCAGAAATCTGGGTGAGCCAACCTGTCACTAACATCTGCGTGTCAACATTGCTCATCATTCTTGTAGCATTCAAAACCTAATTCTATTGGAGTTTCGATACTTCGAGGTGCTCTTCAAATTCTATTGGTCGTGCAGATGTTTGTGCTGGGACCACGCCTCATCCTGAGCGTTCGAGAATACCACGCCAAACTTGTGGCATACTCCGACGCAGAAACTAGCATGAGATCGATTGTCTTCCAGGAGCGTGTACATGTATCCACTAGCAGTACTGTGTAGGGGAAATGCTTGCCGACCGGTCTACAGGGAGGAGAACTTCAGTGGAGGGTCCATCGTGGTATTTATTTAGCATATAGGGTTTTGGGGTATATTTACAAGGTCCAGGCAATGTTGTATCACAACTGGAATGAAGTACCTGCGCTTGAACTAAGTGGTAAGGTGAAATTATCCGGAACGACTAGCAACCAAACTGATCCTTGATGACCGATGTTGAATATATAGTTTGCTGAGTGGGGAGTGGATGATCAGATAACGCTAGAAGGCCTCGAGCGTACCTATCAAACTACTAATGAGGCATCGACTGCGATAGTCTGTTGGGACACTCCCTAAGCGCGACCATCGGAGTAAAGCATCGAGCAAGATACAGATATGCATACACACCCATTGGCATGGATCACAGTGGCTCCGATATAGCTATGGTAAGCAAATGGGTACTTGAATGAAGTGTCTGATAGAATGAGGGAAACGCACTGAATAGAAGCACGATGGATGAAAGAAGGATGACTTAGAATGGTGAACAACACGAACGACGACGAAAGTATGTGATCGGGAATTAGATCGCCGATTTCGTCAGGATTCCATGTTTTTTTATTTATCTAGAATCTAGATCGAGGAAATTAGACTCGCACATGGCTGGTTCAAGGCGTACCTGGGAAGCCCTGCAACGATCTATTTCCATCCTGCCGAGTCACATCACTGTAAAAGTAAAGCACCAAATGAGATGCATATCATGTAAATATAACACACCCGTTGATATTAAATATCAATCAATTCGGCCCTGGAGTAGCGATATTTCAAGAGTAAACGTAAGTGAAGAGATTATCACAGCATGGTCACCCGGACGAACAGATAGAGAGTGAAGGGCCCGGAAAGGACAAGTAGCGCTTTTGAACAGGTAGTTGATAGAGGAAAAAAACTCACTTTAATGCGTCCAAGCATGAGAAAGGGTGGTCTTCAGAGCGATAGTAGAATGTCCTGAGTGCGAGGAAGAATGTGTCTGGAGGGTCTGTCACAGGAGCAACGCTTTAGTCTTATATATATGCTCAAGTACTATATAGGCAGACCAAATACGATTTTAGGCATAGTGCCCGTCCATCCAGCTTCACGTGCAGGTCAATTCTCGTCTTCCATGACCGGTCTGCGAGGGAGGTAACAAGAGAAATTGGCACAGGTGTGAATTCCAGAACGGCATTGCTTGTAAGCTTGGTTCATTTTTTGACTCCGCAAACGCCGAAGGTAGCGCAGCGCTGCGGACTTTGATTAAAATTTCGAAAAGAAGGCCCCAGACGTTGCCTAACGCCCCAGACCCCGCCTCAGATTGGCCAGATCTCTGACATTCACCGTTGCTGATTGGAGGCCCCATATCTTTCATACTATGTTCGGTGCGCGCCTGAAAACACTAGTACTGTTATTATTCATTCGTCATGTGGAGTAAGTAATGCGCCTTCAAGGTTGCATTTCTGATTCATACCCACCATAACGCGGTCAACCACTCCAACACAGCTTCCGACGACACCACTGGGTGCTAACTTTCCAACTGCGGCGGTACATCGCCCATAATACACGCTGCCCAGTTGCCTCTATACACAGGTATAGTCCCGGTATTCAAGGATGCTAACCAAGGTGCTTACCAATGAAGCCGCTCAGCCTTTAAAAAGAGTTTCAAGATTGGCCGCAGCACTTCAAACCCCACGTCTTAGTACTTCATGACGCAGACACTTGTCTTGTACGACACCCTCTCCAACCTACCAGGCAATAGCTGGTCACCCAACCCCGCAAAGCCGAGGTCAGTAATTCATGTCATGTATGTCACTTTGATAGCTGATCAAAGTCTACTCTACACCTCAGGTTCATTTTGAGCTACAAGGGTCTTCCATTTGTGACCGTCTGGGTCGAATACTCAGACATCTCGATCGCTATGAAGGCCATCGGTGCGAAGCCAAACAAACGTCCAGACGGCACGGATGTCTACCCTGTCCCCGTTCTCAGCGACCCTAACACCGGCACCCTCATCACCGACTCCCTCGAAATCGCCTCCTACCTCGAAAAGACATATCCAGAGAAGCCCATTTTTCCTAACAACTCAGAATCCCTGATACGCGAGTTCGACTCTGCCCATATCAAACTCATTATACCTGCTGTAAAGTCTATCTTCGTACGCTCCACAGAAATATTGAGTCCCACCAGTGCGAAGTTCTTCATCAAAGTCCGTTCGATGGATGTCCCGCTACCTTGGGATGCAAATTACGATGAAGACTGGGCCCTACTAGAGAAGGGGCACAATACTGCGTACGAATGGTACCAGAAGACAGACGGAAAGTGGTTCATGGGCGACACTTTTTCGTATGCAGACATCATTGTGGCTTGCTGGTTGCTGTGGTTCAAACGAGTCCTGAAGGAGGATGAGTGGGTCAGGATCAGTTCTTGGAATGGGGGTAAATGGGCTCAAGTTCTTGCAGACGTTGAGAAGGAGTGTGGATTAGCGTAGGAGACTGCGTGTACTATATTCAGAGGCATTTAAACAATGTCGAGTTTTTTCAACAGGTCAACCCAGGCCACCATCATCACAGTGCACCACATGTCTTGCATACGTCAATGTTGTGTGGGCCTGGACGTCTTGAGCCTGAGCTGGTCAGGATTGGACTAACTTAGTACTTACTAACATAGATAGCAGCGCACACAGTCAGTCAGGCTGAGTCACTCATCTAGACTTATACAGCCGCAGAGTGCGCATTACAATGCGCAAGTGCAGGCCACGAAAAAGGAATGGCTGCTTCCCTTGTGTGTAGTGGGCTGCTGGGAGTTAATCAATTATAACCTCTGGCGGGCGCTTGATGTCTGACACCCGTACGTGAACCTCTTCTCGATGACTCAATGTCCTAGGCCTCTTGGTGCGCATCAAGGATCAATACCAACCTGTGCATCTGTACCTCTATGTGTGGAGGTAACCGTACTTATCGTGTGTCCAGGTGTCAAGGAATGTTACATCATCATGGTGGTATGAGTGAAGCCTATTTTTAGTAAAAGATGGTATATCTAGTACGACCGACACTAGTACTGCCAACACTCCCCGCTCAGCACTCCCCGCTCATCAATACCCCTCAAACATGACTATAGTCTCAAATGACCCCTCTTTCTGGCCGCTAATCAATTTTTCGATGTTTCTCAGCTATTGGAAAGGTTCGTTACAGCAAAATACAAAATGTCTATATTTATTGAACATAGACTGGTGGCATCGCAGTTGCTGCGGGTGTCGTGGTGGTATACGATTGGGGTGAGCGGGACAGTTTTCTAACTTGAAAATGACTCATATTCTCATGATACTTCCAGTCTTAACGCTCGGCCAAGAGGTATGTCGATGTCATCGGCGGAGCGGAAAACTCGCTAAGTGAGGCTTCGTAGATTGAACTGATTTGGGTGAGTTTCAAGATTCATATCAGAAGAAAACAGGACAATTTGATGAATTAGTGATAGAGGCAACGCTGGTCGCTCATGACTGTGCTGTATTTGGTTGTTCGTACCTCATGTTGTGCTATAATGTCATTCTTGTTCTGACTTCATAATGTTCTAGATACGCTACATTGGATTAGCATATTCTGCGTACGTCATTGTGGCCAATAAGTTGATGCTGTATTGATACCCCATCTTTCATTGCCAGCATCAGCGTTCTGCGTATGTCTCATACGCACTGTGTCTGATTTCTTTCTGACCGGCAGCCCAAAGCAAGTATACCATTGGTCCGGCTGACAGATGCAGTGAGTATTAAATAACCATCTCATTCCCATGCAATGAATGCGCTCATATTTTAGGAGTGAGTTTGATTTCAACCATTCATTAACTTGGCTCAATATAGTGACTCGATAGGTGTGAGTATGAGTGTCTGATCCTAGTACAATGGTACTCACTAATTGAGTGTTTCAGGCATAATTATGGAATACGCACAGAATGGGACAAATGTGGTCATAGCTGCCATGTTGGGCGGTGAGTCGCCCAGCTTCAATACTTCGGTGATATTGACCCGAATGACACATGATGCAAGTCATCATGATTGCTCGGTTGCATGCTATGTACCAGGGATCTACAACGATGCTAATCTTCCTTGTTATCATCTTCCTGGCGCTAAACATCGCCTGTGTAGTAATCACGGCAATAGACCTCAAGTACGTTGTAGGAGGTAAGTTTCACTTGTTGAGACGAACACAGTTCATTGAACAAACCCCAGAGGAGTTGATACTCTCTGGCATGTATATGTGTGGTTATGGAATGGAAGGCGACGAGCAGCTTCTGTTTTCAATGGTTTGGATGCTCAACACTGTTTGGGAGGTTCTCGCACTGTGTCTTTCAGTTTGGGTTGCTGTGAAACACTTTTGTGGCCTGCGACGACTCGGCCCATCAACACGATCAACTATTGGGGACTCTTTCATAGTGCTGATACAATCCCACGTTTTCTATTTTGCAAGGTGAGCTTGTAATGTGAACACAGTTATATTTTTCTGCTCAAGTTCTGCGTGTGTTAGCTTTGCTTGCGTTTCTTGCCTGCAGCTTGCTTATATCTCTCCAGAACTCCAAGTGCGCTGACCTGTTGCTGACATTCGTGTGTAACCACTACTCATTATTTCTGTAGAATTCATATTCTATTGAAGTTCAGATCCTCTACGGTGCTTTTCCAATTTTATTGGTCGTGCAAATGTTTGTGTTGGGACCACGCCTTATCCTTAGCGTTCGAGGATACCATACCAAACTCGTGGCAGACTCCGACATGGAAACTAGCATGATTTCGATTGTTTTCCAGGAGCGTGTGCACGTATCAACTAGCAGTACTGTGTAGGCAAATACTTACCGAGTGGTCTGCAAGGACGAGAAATTTGGTCGAAGGTCCATCGAGATACATATCCATGTAACATGTAAGGTATCGAAGTATGTTTGATAAGCAAACCTATTTCTTGTTGAGTACTAAGGGTAGCGTAATGTCTCGCACATGTGCATGAGCTATTGTAACGACCAATATCAATAAGGGTGGGTGCCAGTGACCGGTGCATCGATGGCAGGATTAGGATAACCCGTGTGATTGATATAGCTAAGCTTGAGCCCCGCACTGAACAGGAGTACTATGGATGAAAGAATGATGGCCTCGAATAGATGCCGGGCTAGATAAGGCATTGAATGACACAAATCCTGGAATACGCACATTAAAACGACGACACGAAAGTATATCATCGGGAATTAGATCGCCGATTTGATATTTCGTTTTCTTTATCTAGATCGACCGAATTGACAGAACACACATGTTATTTGTTTCAAGACGATCGCGAATTCTATCAGAACGGACTTCTTCACTCATCAAATTATAATACAGGCGAACATCACTGTACCATGACATATGTATACCAATAAGGCTAGCTATAGTAAAAGTAGTGTTGCCTAGAAGAGATTCAGGGCTTCAAGCCGAAAGCCATCAAGTGCACCTGAGAGGTATCAGTAAGGCGCCCACCACAATATTCTGACATACGCACTTTGATCAGCTTGTGCTGACTCTATCGTGTGTCCGAGCGGAGCAAAGGAAGAAGTGACCTGAGTGTGTCAGGTTGATAATCAGTCAGATCGGCCAGAATGCCTGGAAATCATCAATCTGGGCCAGAGAAAGAGTACCAAATCATGCGTGAAGGGTCGAAGTAAGGTGTCGATGCCCTGGAGATGAGCGTCGACCATGTGATTGAGCCAACTCAAGGCTGACCACTGTCAGCAAGCCATGTCATCGACAATAATCGCCTGAGTTCGAGCATCATTCAGCGATATGGAGTATCACCGTTGTAAGGGGCTTACAGCTCAACTAATCATCTATCACATATCCGCATGACAAGGAGATGAGGTGTACTGACTCCTGACGTGGACGCCTGGCCGGGGAGTAAAGCGCACCTGAATAAGTATCACCACTGCACCAAGTGTCTGAGTACAAAAAACGTGAGAAGCGATAGTGGCTGTAGAAACACAGATGCGGTCAATAGTACATCGGTCCTGCTATGGTCTTCTGCAATAATTTGGGACAGGTATGTGAACACGATGTGAAAGTTCTGTGAGCTAGGAAAATAAAAGTAGTGTCTGAGCTCAGACAGTTGATGACCCCAAAATAATAAATTCCCTGATTCTCATCTGTCTGAGGACAAACGACAAAGAAAAGGAAGTTTCAGGGATCGTAGAACCTTGCATTAGCTTTTTTCAGGTCCTTGTGATCTGTTGATACCCATAGAGAAAGTTGCACGTCTGTCAGCGTGAAGCATCGAACCAGGTAATGACACGGACCCAATCGTTGACACCATTGTCATTAATCACTGTCGCCGTCAGTAGCGTATCGGTTCAGACAGCTGGTCTCCCAACGGCCTCGCTCATCCATCTAGACTAGTTGGTGGACTCGGGCAAATGAAATACAAGGGGGATATTCTGTTTTTGAAAACGAGAACGAAGATATGCGTGAGCCGAGAAGGCTGATAAAGCGATGATTCTTCACGGATATCACCATCCATCTGGGCTGTCCATGTAGGTGGATCAAGAGAGGAAAAAAGTGTGTTGCAGGTAGTAAGAGCATATCCCAGACGAAAGCCCACAGAAATGCTTACCTTCAGCATTGAAATACGTAGTTTGAGTGATAGATAGGCGCATCGTTCTCGGGTGGGGTCAGGGTAAATAAAGCCTAGGTCCAGATGCAAATCGATAATTGAGCAATTTTATTGATGCTTGAGGACGGCGGACGTGTGAGCGTTGCTGTATCGATGGTCAGCCTAGCATATGTCGTCGAGAGTAGTGGAATGGGGTAAATAACTTAACTTACAGCTAGCCAATACCAGACGCTCTAAATAAGCCGCCTCCAATGCCAATGTCAAATTCTCTGGGAGGTGCAGAGTCCGTCTGACATTCGAATGCGCATATTAGCGGGGGTACATAACAGGCATTATCGGATATTGTCCGACGAACTTCGTGCACAAGTCAATTTTCGTCTTCCATAACCGATGAAACAAGAGGGAGTGGTACAGATGAGGCTGAGTTCCGGAACGGCCTTTAAATTTCAACCCGTTGCTTGCAGAGCTGTGTTCATTTTTTGACTGCGCAAACGACGAAGGTAGCGCCGCGGGCTTTTAATTTAGACGTTGGCCGCACCGAACCCTCTTTCGTATTAGTATGTTTGGTGCGCTTAATTCATTGTGCCCAATATCGTGTGCATCTTCAGCATCCTGCCTTAAAACGCTGAGATCCCCTCTGGACTTTTGTTTGCAAAGCACCGCAACTGTTTTGTATGTATAACAACTAGGGCCCCTACACATCCTACAACCTTCAAAGCGCCTTCGAACTTCGACCTTTGTTTCCGTTTCTCCATCGACAGCGATTCTCAAGCCTTAATTCGTCGCCGTAATTTGCTGTTGCCACGGGTAACTATATCATAGCTTTCATGTATTTAACACTGGATGGCACTCAGACTGATCTGTGCCAACGCTACATGGGAACGACGGGTCTCACTCTTACAGGATAAGTGTTTGCTGAAACACGATGCCATCGAGATGAGCCTGTACAATCAGAGATTAGGCTTCTGGTGCGTCGCTTATCGTCTTCCTTGTGAGATTTTCAGCATATATCTGGCAGTACAATACATCACCATGACATCAAGCGCATGATGCATTGAACATAGTAAGCTTTGCATCGGATTTGCTCTATGATTACCATCGATCCGTTTATCATTTTGATATGATCATGATAGCCGAATGATTCGAGCATACCAGGTGACGGATGAGGTGAGATATATTCGACTCACTCTGTCACGGTTTATTGTCTGATTTCCGCAAGATGGCCCTTGTTCCATAAGAGTAATTGGTAGGCTGTCACACCTCGGGCTCAGCCAGCGATGCCGAAGAGTGTGTAATACTTGTTTCACGCATATCAATCACACTTCGACCTGTGTTAGATCGATGACTACATGATTTCATAGGGAACCCTTTAATTTTTCCGAGCTCGCTGGCTCGCAGCTAACACAAGCAAAAAACCGTGTTGGAAATAAGTTGTCGACATCAAGAACGACTGGAACTTTCCTGGTGTTGAAGTAGTCCAGTGCGTAATAGTGATTTGGAAATCAAAATCTACCATGATTATCGGCTGTTTGTTTGATTTCGTATCCTTTCACCTGATCAAGGGTCTTGAGGCGAAGTCGAATGTCCATCTCCATCACGCTGATCGTGGCAATACAAGAGCTGAACAGTGGTATATATAACACGAACGCTATCGTCATACACCACTGACATTCCCCGCTCGCTCACCCATCCCTTGAACATGACTTACATCTCAAATGATCCCAGTTTGTGGCCATATATCAATTCAACTATTTTTTTCAGCTATTGGACAAGTTCGTCGTATTAAGATGTCCAGATCGAACGTTGACATGCCGTTTCGCAGTTGCCGCTGGCGTCGTAGTGATATACGATTGGGGTAAGCAGGACAGTGTCTGGAAATCGCTGATATTCTCATGATATTGCCAGTCTTAACACTCGCACAAGAGGTACGTCGATGTCATCGCCGGAGCAGCCAACTCGCTAAGAATGGTGTCATAGATTGAACTCATCTGGGTGAGTGACAAGAGTTCCGTATCAGCAGAAACAAGAGCATGCAATGAATTCGCGACAGAGACAACGATGGTCTCTGATGACCGTGCTGTATTTGATTGTTCGTACTTATGTTGTGCTGTAGCGTGGTGGGCAACTTGTGCTGACTCCCCAATGTTCTAGATACGCTATATTGGGATTCCGTATTCCGTGTATGTGTCGAGACCCACAACTTTGCACTGTGATAATGGCTCATCTCTGACAACTAGTCTCAGTCTTCTGGGTATGTCTCATATGTACTGTGTTCCATTTTTCTGACCGGCGGGACACAGATTATATGCCATCGGTATCGGTATCGCTGATAGATTCAGTGAGTATTCTGCAACCATCTCATTTTCATCCAGTCAACACATTCATATGTAGGAGTGAGTGAAATTCTAAGCTTTGAACTTGGCTCAACATAATGACTCAATAGGTGTAAGTCGGAGACTTTGATGCTAGTGCGAGGACATTCACTAATTGAGAGCTTTAGGCATTATCATGTACTACGCAATAAGTGGGACAAATGTAGCCTTGACTGCCATGTTGGGCGGTAAGTTGCCCAGGTGCAACACTTCTGTGATATTGGCCTGACTGACACACGACGCAAGTCATCATGATTGCTCGGTTGCATGCCATGTATCAGGGATCTAGAACGATGCTTATCTTCCTTGTTATTATCTTCTTGGCTGTAAACATCACCTGCGGAGTGATCACGGTAATAGCACTCGACAATATTGTAGGGGGTAAGCTTTACTTGTTGACTTGAAGAACGCGGCTCATTAGATATACCCCAGAGGAGCTGATACTCTCTGGCATGCATTTATGCAGTTTTGAGTTAGAAGGGAATGTGCTGCTTCTGATTTCAATGGTTTGGGTGCTCAACACTGTTTGGGAGGTCCTCGCATTGTCTCTTTCAGTCTGGTTTGCTGTGAAACACTTTTGTGAGCTGCGACGACTTGGCCCATCGACAGGATCGACCATTGGGGACTGTTTCAGAGTGCTCATACAATCTCATGTTCTTTATTTTGCAAGGTGAGTTTGTAATCTGAACGCGGTTATATTGTTCTGCTCAAGTTCCGCACATGTTAGCTTTGTTGGTGTCTCTTGCTTCCAGCTTGCTAATCTCTCTCCAGAACTCTTGGTGCGCTGACCTGTTGCTGATATCTGCGTGCAACCACTGCTCATCATTTTTGTAGAATTCAGATTCTATTGGAGCTGAGACAGTCGAAACTGCTCGTGAAATTTTATCGGTCGTGCAGATGTTTGTGCTGGGACCACGCCTCATCCTTAGCGTTCGAGAATACCACGCCAAACTCGTGGCATCCTCCGACGCAGAAACTAGCATGAATTCGATTGTTTTCCAGGAGCATGTACATGTATCAACTAGCAGTACTGTGTAAGGACATGCTTGCCGAGTGGCCTGCAGGGAAGCGAAATTTGGTGGAGGATCCGTCGTGGTATTTATTTAACATATGGTGTATTTGAAAGGTTCAGGCCAAGCTATTTCTTGTTGTATCGCTACTGGAATGAAGTACCCGCGCTTGAACCAGGTGGTAAGGGCAAATTATCCGGAACGTCTAGTAACTAACTTGAATCTGGTCCTTTGTTGAAATACAACGAGAATCAGTAAAAGTACCTTGACCGCTGATTCTGCGTGTTGGTGTTCCACTGTTCAGACATATGGGTGCTGCGACTCGTGAAGCCAGATAGCTGACAATCCATTAGCGAACGAGAGACAGACATGCATACATGAATACATACACCGTCGACATGGATCACAGTCATAGGCAAGCAAATGATCACTTGGTGAATGAAGTGTCTGATAGGGTATTATCGATGGAGATGCGTACGAGGTGTATCGAAGGCGAGATTGGGATATGTGAATCGTGATCGAGCACTCAATAGAAGCACGGTGAATGAGAGAATCATCGGCCTAGAATGGTCAACGACACGAATGACAACAAAAGTATGTGATCGGGAATTCGATCGCCAATTTGGTTAGGAATCCAAGTTTTTTATTTATCTAGATTGAGTGGATTAGACCCGCACATGTCTAGTTCAAGGCGTACCTGGGAAGCCCTTGAATAGCCAGTAGTACTTTCCCTCGCTGATGGCCCTTATCTTCTATGCAGACACAACTCACCCATGCCTTCAAGTCCGTTGACCAGTGGCGCGGCTCTTTAGCGCATCGTGGGTCTTACAATAGACTTCATGTGCACCAATGGTGGTGTGTCGCATCAGAATGGAATGAAAGCATGTATGAAAAGAACTTAAATTGTGAGAGATCTGGAGCAACCGCTAGCTAAGTGACCACGACAATCTGAATTTTAAAATTACGCACGCTGATCACAGTCACTCTGTAAAGAGTACCAAGTGTCCCACTCCTCGGGACAGCACACCGCCCAAACCGTGCATCGATCAATATTCAGGATTCTTGCAATCTGCCGAGTCCAGATAGGTGTTATAAGGAAGTCTACAAATCCTTCTCCATTAATCAGTTTGAGCATACAAAGCGCGAGATATTTAGATGAGTTATCGTACAGATGTTTTAACTATCTGGTTGTTGAAAGAAAGCAAAGATGTTGAACGATATCAAATGTAATCAGTTTTTAAAAAGAAACCGACGGCTTGAGTATTTCACGAATGTGTGGCAAGAACACCATGTACCGTGAGTGATGAGTAGAGAAGGATTTCGGGGCTTCAGATAAGAAGGCACAAAGCGCACCTGCAAAAGTATCAGTGAGACGCCAATCATGAAATTTTAGGATTCTGACATACGGACTCTGATCAATGTAAGGTCACCTATACAACTGCAAATCATGCGTCAGATGTGTATTGGGGCCCTTGCAACGGTCTGTTTCCATCCTCCCGAGTGGCACGACTGTTGGAGTAAAGCACCAAACGAGATGGATATGTGCATACAACGAACTCATTGATGTTAATTACAGTCGTCCTGGTGCGAGGAGATAACCATTAGAAAGTATTCAATAGGTCATTATCTGCTCGCCCAGGTAGTACACGAGCGGCGTGTCTGGATCTGAGCCCAACAACTGATAGACCACATTCCACACTTGCGAATACTACCGTCTGTCAGCTATTTGAACACAAAGACTGGTAGCAGAAAATGTGCGCACGATCTATGGAAGCTCGAATAGCTTGCGACGCAATGGCTCTGTCGCATCTACTGTGTTATCATCCGTCTGAGTCGTTCAGGTGGGGCGCGATGCGACTGTTCCACGGACCAAGGAAGGTAGAAGTAGCGTGTCCGAGCTCGGACTCCATGGCTGATAATCCTTGAATTTTGTACATTCATGAATGCCCTGGATTACCATATATCTGAGCACGAAGCGAGAATAAAAAAATGAGCCAAGGACTGACAGAGATTGCGGAATCGTGGGTTGGGCATATACGGCCTGTCGAAGTCTTACTGGCAGCATATCCGTCAGTGTAGATTGTTGAACGAGATTATGATATACGTACATGAATACAATTCGGAGTGTCCTGAAAGTAGCGTGTCGAAGCCCAGGCAGTCGATAAAGAAGAGATCTTGAAAGTGAAGAAAAGCACTTATCATCTGTCTGAGCAAAAATAATGGTCATGATTCATAAAAGCCAGATTGCCGATGACACCATGACATTGAAGAGGTTATGACAGGATGGCCTTATCAGTCCCCTGGACAAACCAACAGAGAGTGAAGGGCTAGCAAAGGAAAAAGGGAAAGTAGCATGTTTGTGATAAGGTAGTTGATAGAAGAGAAAAAAACTCACTATGATGTGTCCGAGCTCAAAAAAGGGTAGCCTCCAGAGCGGCAGTAGAATGGTCCTGAGCACGAGGAAGAATGTGTCGGGAGGATCTGTCACAGAAGCAACACTTTACTCTCATATAGTAGTATAGACTTGAGTAATAATGTAGGCAGACCAAATACGATAGGTGTTCATTCTAACTTCGATGGCATCATGAGTGCCTGTCCATCGAGCTTCACGCGCAGGTCGATTCCCGTCTTCCATGACCGATGAGAGTGAGGCAACAAGAGTATGTGCATTGCTTGCGGTAAGCACTCAATCGTGTTACTACAGCAGTAGGCGGCAGGCTTGGTTCATTTTTTGACTCCGCAAACTAAATGCCGACAGTAGCGCCGCGGGCTTCGATTACAATTTAGACAAGTTTCAACACTAGCCGCAAACGCACGGAGACCCCACCTCTTGTGTATTATGCTTGGTGCGTGAATGCAAACACTGCTTGACGGTATCATTCATTCATCGCCGTGCTTTGGTGTTGCCACAGGTACTAAGCATAAGATAGATCCATGTATCCAACACTCGACGATGCCACTGATCTGCCCTAACACAGGATGAACCTACACTGGAATTCCGGAGCCAAGACAGCCACTGCAACAGTCGAGCTTCTCGAACGACAGAATATCAACATCAAAACCCATGTGAAACCATTTGAAGCGCTCGGAGAACCACAAAAAGGGCAGACACACTACGGTGCAGCAACATTTTTATGGCAACTGTTCTAGGTCATGGCGATTCCATCATCCAGGCTATAGAAACGCTGGGCGGTGATATATCTAGCACGAACGCTGTCGTTATACACCACTAACCTTCTCCACTCGCTCACACCCATCCCTTGAACATGACCTACGTCTCAAATGATCCCAGTTGGTGGCCGTTGATCAATTTCGATATTTTTGCCAGTTATTGGGGAGGTTTGTCACATCAAACTGTCTAGATTTAACGTTGACTTGCGGTTTTGGAGTTGCTGCAGGCATCGTGGTGGTATACGATTGGGGTGAGCAAGACAGTGTTCGAAAATCGCTCTTATTCTCATGATATTTCCAGTCTTAACACTCGGACAGGAGGTGCGTCGATGTTATAGCCGGAGCAACTATCTCACTAATAATGGTGTCATAGATTGAACTCATCTGGGTGAGTGACAAGAGTCCCATATCAGCAGAAAACAAGAGCATGCAATGAATTCGCGACAGAGACAACACTGGTCTCTCATGACCGTGCTGTATTTGATTGTTCGTACTTGTGTTGTGCTTCAGCGTGGTGGGCAACTTGTGCTGACTCCAAAATGTCCTAGATACGCTATATTGGAATCCCGTTTTCTGCGTATGTCTCGAGATCAACCACTTTGCACTGTGCTAATAGCTCATCTCTGACAACTAGTCTCAATCTTCTGGGTACGTCTCATATGCGTTGTGTTCCATTTTTCTGACCGACGAGACACAGGATCTTTGCCATCGGTATCGCTGACAGATGCAGTAAGTATTGTGCCACCATCTCATTCGCATCCAATCAATACGCTCATATGTAGGGGTGAGCGAGATTCCAACCACTGAAGTTGGCTCAACATAATGACTCAATATTAGGTGTAAGTCGGAGACTTTGATACTAGTGCGAGGGCATTCACTAATTGGGAGTTTTAGGCACTATCACGTACTACGCATACGACGGGACGATTGTGGCCTTGTCTGCCATGTTAGGCAGTAAGTGACCCAGGTGCAATACCTCTGTGATATTGACCTGCCAACTGACACGCGATGCAAGTCATCGTGATTGCTCGGTTGCATGCCATGTATCTGGGATCTAGAAAGATGCTTATGTTCCTTGTTATTATCTTCCTGGCTGTAAACATCGCCTGCGGAGTGATCGCGGTAATACCACATGATATAGCAGGTTAGCTTTGCTTGTCGACTTGAAGATCATGGCTCATTGGACAAACACCAGAGGAGTTCATACTCTCCGGCACGTATATGTGCTATTTTGTATACGGCGGGAACGACCGGCTTCTGTATTCAATGGTTTGGATGCTCAACACAGTTTGGGAAGTCCTCACACTGTGCCTTTCAGTCTGGGTTACTGTAAAACACTTCCGTGAGCTGCGACGACTTGGCCCATCGACTGGATCGACCATCGGGGACTGTTTCAGAGTCCTGATACAATCACACGTTCTCTATTTTGCAAGGTGAGCTTGTAATGTGAATGCGGTTATATTGCTCAAGTTCCGCATATGTTAGCTTTGCCGGTGTCTCTTGCATCCAGCTTACTGCTTTCTCTACCGGAATCTTGGTGTGCTGACCTGTTGTCGCTATCTGCATGCAACCAGTGCTCATCATTTCTGTAGAACTCAACTTCTATTGGAGCTTCCACACTCGATGCTGCTCTTCAAATTTTATTGGTCGTACAGTTGTTTGTGCTGGGACCACGCCTCATCCTGAGCGTTCGAGAATACCACAGCAAACTCGTGGCCTACTCCGACGCAGAAACTGGCCTGAATTCGATTGTTTTCCAGGAGCGTGTACATGTAACCACTAGCAGTACTGTGTAGGGACACGCTTGCCGAGTAGCCTGCAGGGAGGGAGGATTCGTTGTGATATTTATTTGACATATAGTATATTTGAAAGGTCTAGGCAAAGCTATTTATTGTTGTCTCACTACTGGAACGAAGTACCCGCGCTTGAACCAAGTGGTAGGGAGAAATCATCGGGAACATCTAGCAACCAACCCGGTCCTTTGTTGAAATGCGCGTTGGTCTTCTACCGTCTGGACATATAGATACTGCGAATCGTGAAACCAGATGGCTGATAACTCATCAGTGCTCAGATGCATTTTTTCCTATTCGACGGGCTACGGAGAATGAAATGATGAATCATGGCTTGACTGTACGTGTCTCTCGCGAATGAGCATGACAAGGATATGGGGTCTGCTGAGTGATGAGCGGAGAATAAGAAAATCAGAGGTTCCAGAAGACCTCCAGCGTACCTATCAAACTCCTGATGAGGCAGCGACTGCGATATTCTGTTGGAGCCCTTGCTAAGCGCGACTATCAGAGTAAAGCACCGAACGAGATATAGATATAGATCACAGTCCTAGCTAGGTAGGCGGGTGATCACTTGGTGAATGATAGAATGTGGGAAACGGGGGATTCAAAGGTATTTTGCGGGAACGTTGAGGAGAACAGCTATTCCTGCAGGTACTATCGAAAGAGACTCAAGGTGAATCGATGGCATAGAAGCACAACCTAGAGTAGATGCCAGACTAGATAAGGCATGGATATCGGATGATGATACAAATCCTGGAAAGACGCACACTAGGACAAACGAAAACCGATATCGGGAATTAGATCACCGATTTTCTTATCTAGATCGATCGAATTGACAGAACAATATTTGGTTCAAGTCGTACCTAGGAGGTCATGATCTAGTTTAGCTGGCTCTTCTCCACAAGGTCTACCCATGAGTCAGGCCTTTTCGACTCGATGAATGTAGGATCGCGAATATCGGAACGGACCTCTTGGCTCATCAAATTATACAGACAAACATCACTGTACCGTGAAAATTGGACCGTGAAATATGTATACCAATAATGTTAGCTATAGTAGAAGTAGCGTTGCCTAGAAGAGTTCCGGGGCTTCAAATCGAGTGCACCTGAGAAGTATCAGTAAAGTGCCCACCACGATGTTCTGGCACACGTACTTGGATTAAATTGTGCTGGCTCTATCATGTGTTCAAGCAAAGCAAAAGAAGTGACATGGGTGAGTCAGATGGCTGATAATCAGTCGGATCGGTCAGAATGCCTGAAAATCATCAAGCTGGGCCACATAGAAGGAGTACCAAATCATGCGTGAAGGGTGGAAGGTGTCGATGCCCTGGAGATGAGCATCGACCGTGTGATTGAACCAACTCAAAGCTGACCGCTGTGAGCAAGCCATTCCGTTGACAACAATCACCTGTGTTCGAGCATGATTCAACGATACGGAGTATCATGGTTTTAAGGGGCTTACAGCTTGACTAATCATCTATCACGTATCCGCATGACAAGGAGATGAGGTGTACTGACTCCTGAGGCCTGAGCAGGGAGTAGAGAGCACCGGAACAACTATCACTACTGCACCAACTGTCTGAGGACAGAAAACGTGAGATGCGATAGTGGTTGCAGAAACACTGCGGCCAATAGTACATCGGTCTTGCTATTTTCTTCTGCAATCATACGTCTTTGGCCAGGCATGTGAACACGGTATGAAAGTTCCGTGAGCTAGGAAAATAAAAGAAGCGTCTGAGCTCAGACAGCTGGTAGCCCCAGAATGATAAATTCGCTGATTATTGTCTGTCTGAGCACGAACACCGAAGAAAAGAAAGTGTTAGTGATCATAGAATTGTGCATGAGCTTTTTTCAGGTCCTTGTGATCTGTTGACACCCATAGAGAAAGTTGCAAGTCTGTCAGCGTGAAGCATCGAACCAAATAATGACACAGACCTAATTGTTGACACCATCGTCATTGATCACTGTCACCTCGATTGGCATGTCGGTTCAGACAGCTGGTCTCGCAACGGTCCTGCTCATACATCTGGACCAGTGGGTAGACTCGGGCAAATGGAATGCGAGGGGGATATTCTGTGTTTGAATGTGAGAACGAAGATTCGCGGAAGCCGAGATGGCTGATAAAGCGATGGTTCTTCATGGATATCACCATCCATCTGGGCCGTCCATGAAGGTGGATCACGAGAGGAAAACAAGTGTGTTGCAGATAGTAAGAGCATATCCTAGATGAAAGTCCATAGAAATGCTTACCTTCAGCATTGATATACCTAGTTTGATCAATCGATGGGCGCATTGTTCTCGGGTGGGGTCAGGGTAAATCATTGATAAAGCTTAAGTCTAGACGCAAATCGATAATTGAGCAATTCTATTAATGTTCGAGGACGGCGGACGCATGAGCCCTGCTGTATCGATGGTGAGCCTAGCATATGTCGTTGAGAGTAGTGTAATGGGGTAAACAACTTACAGCTGGCATACATAGTAAGCCGTCTCCAATGTCGATGTCAATTTTTTGGGGGTGCAGAGTCCGTCTGATATTGGAATGCGCAGATACGAGGCAGTGCGGGTCCATGCCAACGGGCATTATCGGACATTGTCTGATGAACTTCACGGACAGGTGAACTCTCGTCTTCCATAACCGATGCAACAAGAGGGAGTGGTACAGATGAGGGTGAGTTCTGGAACGGCCTTTGAATTTCAGGCCGTTGCTTGCAGAGCTGTGATTATTTTTGGACTGCGCAAACGACGAAGGTAGCGCCGCGGGCTTTAAATTTAACAAGCTTGACGTTGGCCGCACCGAACACATGGAAACGCCTCTTTGGTATTATGTTTGGTGCGCGAATGCAAACACTTGTTTTATTAATTCATTAAGCCCAATATCGTGTGCATCTTCAAGCTTCAGCATCCTGCCTCAAACCGCTGAGATCTTCTCTGGACTTTTGTTTGCAAAGTCCCGCGACTATTTTGGATTTATAACAACTAGTAGGGCCCCTACACATCCCACAACCTTCAAAGAGCCTTCGAACTTCGACCTTTGTTTCCGTTTCTCCATCGACAGCAATTTCCAAGCCTTAATTCGTCGCCGTAATTTGGTGTTGCCACGGGTAGCTATATCATAGCTTTCATGTATTTAACACAGGATGACACTGATCTGTGCCAATGCAGGATGGACCTACATGGGAACGACGGGTCTCACTCTTACAGGGTAGAGTTTTACTGAAACACGATCATAATGTCATCGAGATGAGCCTGTACAATCAGACATCAGGCTTCTGGCGCGTCACTTATCGTCTTCCTTGTAAAACTTTCAGCATATATCTGGCAGTACAATACATTACCATGACATCAAGTGCATGATGCATTGAACATAGTGAGCCTTGCATCGGATTTGCTCCATCCTTACCATCGCTCCGTTTATCATTTTGATATGATCATGATAGCCGAATGATTCGAGCGTACCAGGCGACGGATGAGGTGAGATATACTTGACTCACTCTGTCACGGTTTATTGTCTGATTTCCGCAAGATGACCCTTGTTCCATAAGAGTAATTGGTAGGCTGTCACGCCTCGGGCTCAGCCAGCGATGCCGAAGAGTGTGTAAATACTTGTTTCTCGCGTATCACACTTTGACCTGTGACAGATCGATGACTACATGATTTCATAGGGAATTCTTCAATTTTTTCAAGCTCGCAGCAAAGACATGCAAAAACCGTGTTGGAAATAAGTTGTCGACATCGCAAACGACTGGAACTTTTCTGGTGTTGAAGTATTCCGGTGCGTAATAATGATTTGGAAATCAAAATCTACTTTGATTACCGGCTTTTCGGTTGATTTCGCACCCTTTCACCTGATCAGGGGTCTTGAGGCAAAATCGAATTTCCATCTCCATCACGTTGACTGTGGCGATACAAGGGCTGAACGGTGGTATATCTGGCACGAACACTATCGTCATACACCACTGACATTCCCCACTCGCTCACCCATCCCTCGCACATGACTTACGTCTCAAATGATCCCAGTTTGTGGCCATATATCAGTTCGGCTGTTTTTTTCAGCTATTGGACAAGTTCGTCGTATTAGGATGTCCAGATCTAACGTTGACATGCATTTTCGCAGTTGCTGCTGGCGTCGTAGTGATATACGATTGGGGTAAGCAGGACAGTGTCTGGAAATCGCTGATATTCTCATGATATTGCCAGTCTTAACACTCGCACAAGAGGTACGTCGATGTTCTCGCCGCAGCAGCCAACTCGCTAACAATGGTGTCATAGATTGAACTCATCTGGGTGAGTGACAAGGGTCCCGTATCAGAAGAAAACAAGATCATGCAATGAATTCGCGACAGAGACAACGTTGGTCTCTCATGACTGTGCTGTATTTGATTGTTCGTACTCGTGTTGTGCTTTAGCGTGGTGGGCATCTTGTGCTGACTCCCCAATGTTCCAGATACGCTATATTGGAATACCATATTCTGTGTATGTGTCGAGAACAACGACTTTTCGCTGTGCTAATGGCTCATCTCTGACAACTACTAGTGTCAATGTTCTGGGTATGTCTCATGGTGCGCTGTATTTCATTTTTCTGACCAGCGAGACACAGGATATATGCCATCGGTATCGCTGACAGATGCAGTGAGTATTCTGCAACCATCTCATTCGCATCCAATCAATATGCTCATATGTAGGGGTGAGCGAGATTCCAACCAATGAACTTGGCTCCACATAATGGCTCAATAGGTGTAAGTCGGAGACTTTGATACTAGTGCGAGAACATTCATTAATTGAGAGCTTTAGGCAATATCATGTACTACGCAACAGATGGGCCAAATGTGGCCTTGGCTGCTATGTTGGGCAGTAAGTTGCCCAGGTGCAATACCTCTGTGATATTGACCCGACTGACACACGATGCAAGCCATTATGATTGCTCGGTTGCATGCCATGTATCAGGGATCTAGAAGGATGCTTATCTTCCTTGTTATTATCTTCCTGGCTATAAACATCGCTTGCGGAGTGATCGTGGTAATAGGACTAGACAATATTGTAGGGGGTAAGCTTTACTTGTTGACTTGAAGAACGCGGCTCATTGGATAAACACCAGAGGAGCTGGTATTCTCTGGCGTGCATATGTGCAGTGTTGAACTTCAAGGGAGCGGGCAGCTTCTGCTTCCAATAGTTTGGGTGCTCAACACTGTTTGGGAGGTCCTCGCGTTGTCTCTTTCAGTCTGGATTCCTGTGAAACACTTTTATCAGCTGCGACGACTCGGCCCATCGACAGGATCGACCATCGGGGACTGTGTCAGAGTGCTCATACAATCTCATGTTCTTTATTTTGCAAGGTGAGTTTGTAATGTGAACGCGGTTATATTTTTCTGCTCAAGTTCCGCACATGTTAGCTTTGCTGGTGTCTCTTGCTTCCAGCTTGCTATGCTCTCTCCAGAACTCTCGGTGCGCTGACCTGTTGCTGATATCTGCGTGCAACCACTGCTCATCATTTTTGTAGAATTCATATTCTATTGGAGCTGACTCACTCGAAGGTGCTCGTGTAATTTTATTGCTCGTGCAGATGTTTGTGCTGGGACCACGCCTCATCCTTAGCGTTCGAGAATACCACGCCAAACTCGTGGCATCCTCTGACGCAGAAACTAGCATAAATTCGATTGTTTTCCAGGAGCATGTACACATATCAACTAGCAGTACTGTTTAAGGACATGCTTGCCAAGTGGCCTGCAGGGAAGCGAAATTTGGTGGAGGATCCGTCATGGTATTTATTTAACATATGGTGTATTTGAAAGGTCTAGGCAAAGCTATTTCTTGTTGTATCGCTACTGGAATGAAGTACCCGCGCTTGAACCAGGTGGTAAGGGCAAATTATCCGGAACGTCTAGTAACCAACCTGAATCTGGTCCTTTGTTGAAATACAATGAGAATCGGTAAAAGTGCCTTGACCGCTGATTCTGCTTGTTGGCGTTCCACTGTCCAGACATATAGACACTGTGACTCGTGAAGCCAGATAGCTGATACCCCATCAGTGCTCAGATGTAATTTCCTCCATCCGATGGGTCATGGGGAATGAAATGAATGAATCGCATAGACTCATGGCTTCACTGCACATAACTCATTAGTGCTCAGATGCGACTCCCTCCATACGATGGGCCAAGGAGAATAAAAGGAATGAATTGCGTAAACTCATGGTTCGATTGTACGTCTTTCTTGCGAATGAGCATGACGGGGTCCGTTGAGTGGAGAGTGGCAAATCATAAAATGTCAGAAGGCCTCAAGTTCAAGCGTGGCGATCGACTGGGATATTTTGTTGCAGCCCTCACTAAGCACAACCATCAGAGTGAAGTACCGAACGAGATACAGACATGCATACATGCATACATACACCGTTGACATGGATCACAGTCCTAGGCAAACAAATGATCCTTGGTGAATGAAGTGACTGATAGGGCATTAAATCGATGGAGACACGTACGCGAGGTGTATCGATGGCGAGATTGGGATATGTGAATCGTCATCGAGCACTAAATAGAAGCACGATGGGATCATCAGCCTAGAATGGTCAGCGACACGAACGACAATAAAAGTATGTGATCGGGAATTAGATCGCCGATTTTGTGATTCTGTTTTTGTTTATCTAGATCGATCGAGTTGACAGTACATATTTGGTTCAAGGCGTGCCCAGAAAGTCCTCGCTGATGGTCCTTCTTCATGTATGAGGTCTACCCATGAGTCGAGCCTTTCGACTCAATGAATGTAGGATCACGAAGATATATCAGAACGGACCTCTTTGCCCATCAAATTATACAGACAAACATCACTGTACCGTGAAAATTGGAGATGTATACCAATAACGCTAGCTATAGTAGAAGTAGCATTGCCTAAAAGAGATTCGGGGCTTCAAGTAGAAAGGCATCAAGTGCACCTGAGAAGTATCAGTAAGATGTCCGTCACGATATTCTGACATAGGCGGCATCAGTGAACCGGTGAAGAAAGTAGAAAGCCATATATCACAATATATAGTACACAATCGCACACATCAGCATAATTCTGCCATCGGTCATTACATTATCATGTTTGACCTTGTAGAGGAAAGAAGTGTTTTTCATTTTCTTATATCTGCCTCTGATGTCAAAGCTACCCAAGAAACACCTCCTTCTCAAATTGGATGAAATGCGATCCAACTTGCACGAATCTGCAATAATTTGACGATTTGGCAATCTGTCCAGTTATTTTAATCCCTTTCAAATTTTTGTAAATAGGATCTCAATTCACGACAATACTAGCTCATTATTTTCAGGCAGCTTTTCCAATTCAATTAAATGATATCAAGCAAATTCCATTGAATTTTAAATCTAACATAAACAGCAAACATCTATATATCTATTATAGATGAGAGCGAGTGAGAGATATGTCGTTGTGTCGTCGTTGTATCGTCGCCGTCGTCGCATCACATCGTCGTCGTCATTGTCGTCGTCGTCTCGTCGCATCGTCATCTCGTCGTTGTCGCATCGTGTCGTTGTCGTCGCATTGCGTCGCATTGTCGTCATTGTGTCGTCGTCGTTGTGTCGTCGTCGTTGTCGTCATTGCATCGTCATCATCGTCGCGTCGCGTCGTTGTCGTCGTCATTGCGTCGTCGTCGTCATTGCGTCGTCGTCGTCATTGCATCGTTGTCGTCCTCGCGTCGCGTCGTCGTCGTCGTCATTGCGTCACGTCGTTGTTGTTGTCATTGCGTCGTCGTCGTCGCCGTCATCATCGCACCGTCGTCGTCGTATCGTCATTATCGTCATCATCGTAGTAGCAATGAGTGAGAGAGCGAGTGAGAGCGGGAAGAAGAGTTCAAGTTGAAATTTTGTGAGCGCACCGTCACATGAACAAACATATACAAATGTTGGACTTAGAATATTTCCAGCACTGTAGCACAATTGATCCCGCTGATGCCTTGTAGAGCGCCGCTGTACTTTCACATTTGCAATAAGTGGCAATCAGAAACATGTAAAGCATTGTTTTGAAAATACTTAATGTAGTCTTATTGAAAGCGGAGGCCGCTGGAAGCGGTACAGCCAGTTTCAAAGGTTGTCCGCTAAAGGTATCTTCTCACGAGAAGGGCTTGAATAGCATTGTAATGGATAAATAAATAGGGCCAAACGACAATGCACGAAATAATTGGGATAAGTCTACTACCACCCCTCATTATCTGAAAAGGAGGAATGTCATAGCTTTTTGACTAAATCTAATGGTATTTTATATTTGTTGACAAATGCCCGAGGCTCTTTCCATCAAAAGGCCTTAAATAACATTGTAATTAAAAAACAAGATCAGGTAAGATGTCGAAGCTCAAAACAATTGGCTCAGGTATACTACCACTACTCATTGGCTGCAAAGGCGAAATGTCCCAGCATTGTTATAAATCATTCATGTTAAGCTGGATTTACAAGCATACATGAGTATATATGTGCAACTCAAATTGCTCGCAGTATATAAGCTAATATTTGGCGGCAGCAGAATTACATCGTGCTATACTTCCCACGGCTACAATATCGAGGACTCATCGATTCACTGATGCCACTATGTACGTACTTTGATCAGATTGTACTGGCTCTATCATGTGTCCGAGCAAAGCAGAAGAAGAAGTGACCTGGGTGAGTCGGAGCAACACTTTAGTCTCATATATATACTTGAGTACTATGTCACAGGCAGACCAAATACGACAGTCATTCCTTTAGCTTCGATTACGTAGTGCCTGTCCGTCGAGCTTCATATACATACCTCAGTCGATTCTCATCGATCATCTTCCGTGACCGATGCGGGCGATGTAACAAGAGAAATTGACACAGGTGTGAGTACTTGAGTTCCGGAACGGGTGCGGCACTACTTGCAGAGCTGGAAAGTTAATTACAGTAGGTGGTTCATTTTTTGACTCCGCAAACGCCGAAGGTAGCGCCGCGGGCCAAGTTTATGTAATTAAAATTTAGAAGCTTCAACGTTGCAACGTTCAACATTCAAGGCTGCGAACACATGGAGACCCAGCAAGCACCTCTTTTGTATGATGTTGGGTGCGCGAATGCAAATTCCTTGGTTTATTCATTCATTGTGCCCAGTATCATCTGTATCTTCAGCCTCCTCTTGCCTCAAAACGATCAGGTCTTCTTCTGGACGATGGTCATAACTAATAGTAGTGCTGGTGACCAACGTACTTCAGTAAACAAGTCTGCGACCACAGCAAAATGGCCCTACCAGGTCTCACTGTCGCATATCCTATCACTACTCCATCTCCTCACCCGACTGTGTATTTGGTGCGTCGATCGAGCTGTGATTCGCGATTCGCTGTCACAAACCGTTTGTTTGCAAAGCACATATTTCTTATAACAACAGTCAAAGCACCTTTGAACTTTGACCCTTCGACAAGCTATTTTCAACCCTCGTTTCCGTTTCTTCGTCAATAGTAATTCGAAAGCCTTAATTCATCGCCGTAATTAGTGTCGCCACAGGTAACTATATCATAGCTTTCATGTATTTTACACTTTAAGGCACTGATATGTTCCGACATAGGCTGAAACACGATGCCATCGATATGAGCCTCTCCCGTGTGCAATTTCCCCCGATGGTGTCGTATAATTATTCAATATCTATCAATCACAAATCAGGATGTATCTGGCAGTACAATACATCTGTATTACGATGACATCAAGTGCGCTTTCTATCGAATTCGCTCTATGCTTACCATCTTTTTGTTCATCGTTTTGATTAAATCATGATAGCCCAATTATTCGAGCATAGCAGGCGATGCACAAGGTGAGATGATCCGTCATGGTTTCTTGTCTCAGTTCCGCAAATAACCTTTGTTTCATAATATTAATCGGAGGACTGTTACACCACGGGCTCAGCCAGCGATGCTGAAGAGTGCATAAATACTTGTTTCACGCATATCACACTTCGACCTGTGTTAGATCGATGACTACATGAAACTTCTTGATTTTTGCAACCTTGCAGCAAAAAATCGCGGTTCAAATAAGTGACCGACATCATCAACGGCTGGAACTTTCCTGGTGTGCAAGTAGTCCTGTGCGTAATACTGAATTGAAAATTAAAATCTATTTTTGATTGCCAGCTTTTTGTTTGACTTTGCACCGTTCCGCCCAATCGAAGGTCTTGAGGCGTGAGCAAAAGTCCATCTCTAACAAGGGCTGAGCACTAAACGATAGTATATCTGGCACAAACGCTATCGTCATACACCACTGACATTCCCCACTCGCTCACCCACCCCTCGAACATGACTTACGTCTCAAATGATCCCAGTTTGTGGCCATATATCAGTTCAGATATTTTTTTCAGCTATTGGACAAGTTCGTCGTATTAGGATGTCCAGATCTAACGTTGACATGCAGTTTCGCAGTTGCTGCTGGCGTCGTGGTGATATATGATTGGGGTAAGCAGGACAGTGTCTGGAAATCGCTGATATTCTCATGATATTTCCAGTCTTAACACTCGGACAAGAGGTACGTCGATGTCATCGCCGGAGCAGCTATCTCACCAAGAATGGTGTCATAGATTGAACTCATCTGGGTGAGTGACAAGAGTCACGTATCAAAAGAAAACAAGAGCATGCAATGAATTCGCGACAGAGACAACGATGGTCTCTCATGACCGTGCTGTGTTTGATTGTTCGTAGTCGTGTTGTGCTTTAGCGTGGTGGGCGACTTGTGCTGACTCCAAAATGTTCTAGATACGCTATATTGGAATACCATATTCTTTGTATGTGTCGAGATCGACCACTTTGCACTGTGCTAATAGCTCATCTCTGACAACTAGTGTTTATCCTCTGGGTATGTCTCATATGCGCTGTATTTCATTTTTCTGACCGGCGGGGCACAGAAACTATGTCATCGGTATCGCTGACAGATGCAGTAAGTATTCTGCAACCATCTCATTCCCATCCAATCAATACGCTCATATGTAGGGGTGAGTAAAATTCTGACCATTGAACTTGGCTCAACATAATGACTCGATAGGTGTAAGTCGGAGTCTTTGATACTAGTGCGAGGATGTTCACTAATTGGGAGTTTTAGGCGCTATCACGTACTACACAATAAATGGCACAAATGTGGCCTTGGCTGCTATGTTGGGCGGTAAGTTGACCAGGTGCAATACCTCTGTGATATTGACCTGACTAACACACAACGCAAGTGATCATGATTGCTCGGTTGCATGCCATGTATCAGGGATCTAGAAAGATGCTTATCTTCCTTGTTATTATCTTCCTGGCTGTAAACATCGCCTGCGGAGTGATCGCGGTAATAGGATTCAATCATATTATAGGGGGTAAGCTTTACTAGTTGACTTGAAGAACGCGGCTCATTGGATAAACACCAGAGGAGCTGATACTCTCTGGCATCCATATTTGCGGTTTTGAACTTGAAGGGAACAATCACCTTCTGGTTTCAATGGTTTGGGTGCTCAACACTGTTTGGGAGGTCCTCGCATTGTCACTTTCAGTCTGGATTGCTGTGAAACACTTCTGTGACCTGCTACGACTCGGCCCATCGACAGGATCGACCATCGGGGACTGTTTCAGAGTGCTCATACAATCTCATGTTCTTTATTTTGCAAGGTTAGTGTGTAATGTGAACGCGGTTATATTTTTCTGCTCAAGTTCCGCACATGTTAGCTTTGTTGGTGTCTCTTGCTTCCAGCTTGTTACTCTCTCCAGAAATCTGGGTGCGCTGACCTGTTGCTGATATCAGCGTGCAACTACTGCTCATCATTTTTTGTAGAATCCATATTCTATTGCAGCTCAGGCACTCCCAGGTGCTCATCAAATTTTATTGGTCGTGCAGATGTTTGTGCTGGGATCACGCCTCATTCTTAGCGTTCGAGAATACCACGCCAAACTCGTGGCATACTCCGACGCAGAAACTGGCATGAATTCGATTGTTTTCCAAGAGCATGTACATGTATCGACTAGCAGTACTGTATAGGCAAATGCTGGTCGAATGGTCTGCACGGAGGCAAAATTTGGTGGAGGATCCATCGTGGTATTTATTTGACATATGGTGTTTTGAGGTATATAGACAAACCTATTTCTTGCTGTATCATTACTGGAACGAAATACCCGTGCTTGAACTGAGTGGTGAACTGAAGTTATTTGGAACGACTAGCAACCAACCTGGTCCTGGATCGCCAATGTTAAAATACGACAAGAATCAGTGCAAGTGTTCTTGACAGCTAATTCTGATTTTGCGCATTGGTGTTTCACAACCTGGACATATAGATACTGCGAGTCGTGAAGCCAGATGGCTGATAACTCATCAGTGCTCAAATGCAAATCTTTCCATGCGACAGGCTACGAAGAATGAAATGAATGAATCGTGTAGACTCGAGGCTTGACTGTACGTCTCTCTCGCGAATGAGCATGAGAAGTCGGATATGGGGTCTGCTGAGTGATGGAGAATGAGAAAATCGAAGGTTCATGTTAGAAGACCTCAAGCGTCATTTACACAACGCACGCAGGATGAGAACAAAGTTCTGGATAGCGGCTATTCCTGCAAGTACTGTCGATGGAGACGCGAGGTGCATCGATGGCGGTATTAGGATACGTGCTCGGTCAGGACAACCCGCGTGATGTTGATGAAACCCCTCACTAGATAGAAGCATCACCTAGAATAGATGCTGTGCTAGATAAGGCATGGATGATGATACAGATGATTAGGACGACAACACGAACGAAAACCAATATCGGGAATTAGATCGCCAATTTTGTTATTTCGCGGTTTACTTATTAGATTGATCGAATAACATACATACTAATTGATTCAAGGCGTACATTCGTAATTCAAAACAGTCTGCAGTCACATCTGGAAGAATCCTATCAAAAAAAGACAACAATAACTTGTACATAGGTATAGATGACCGGAAAGATTGAGGTATGCAAGCCGGACAGATAAAGTACACCGATAATCGCATCAAGTTCTGCCATTTTAAGATTCGCCTGTTTCCTTCAGTGCCTCCCTACCTGCATTTCGAAAGACTACAAGGGCATCCCATGCACGTCCAGACGTTATGCTATTCATCGCTAGCGCAGCCCCTTCTTTGAAGTCCGAAGCTAAACCTGCAACAACCAGAAGCGCCGATGCGTTCAGCAATACAAAGTGCAAAACGGGTATCAGCGACTCCGGTATATCATTACCCGAGTTGAGCAGTGCTTTAAATGTTCCTGCATTCTCTGTCGGTGTTCCGCCAGCAACGGATGAGATTGGATGGACGCTCAGTCCGAAAAGGTCTGGGTGCAATCTGATCTCCATAATTTTACCATCTTCTAATTGCCACGCGTACGTGTCGCCGGCACAGCTAATCTCATCAAGTCCTTCGGCTCCGCATACCACGAGGGCGCGCTCGACGCCATTATCACGGAGTGACTGAGCGACCGTGGGACCGATTTCACGTTCAGCTACGCCCAAAACCATTCCTCGTGGACGTGCAGGATTTATGAGGGGTCCAAGGACATTAAAGAGCGTTCTGAAGGGTAAGGACTTGCGGTATGGTGCAATCATAGCGAGTGCAGGATGGTATTGAGGCGCAAGGATGAAGGTGAATGGCACCTTAGATATATGAAAGGGAGTGCCTGGTGAAGGGGCAATAAATGAACAGTCAAGAGATTGCAAAAGATCCGCTGATCCAGATGAGGACGTAGCAGCCCTGTTTCCATGCTTATTGTTGTGCTCGTCAGATGAATTACTGCAGCAGATGTAAAGTAATCTTACCTTGATCACTCGAGCACCTGCGCCTGCAGCAACGACGGCTGCTGTGGTACTAACGTTGAACGTGTTGTGACCATCACCTCCAGTTCCAACGATATCGACAAAAAAATCCTTGTCTCCATCTTGGATGTCTACTTGTAATGCCCGCGCCCTTAGGACTTCAGTAGCCGCAGCGAGGGCTTCTGGGCGTCTTTCCACTCTTTTCATGTGGAGGGCAGTGAGGAATGCACCTATTTGTGCGGGAAGGGTAGCATCTGGGGTAAAAAGGTGATGAAGTGCGAGTTTAAGGTCTTCCGGAGTGAAATACTCAGGAGTCTTGACGAGCTTTCCTAGTAGGAGTTTGAAGGAATCGGGAGTATATTCTGTCATATGGTAATACTGTAGAAGGGTAAGGCTAGAAGACAAGTCTACATGTGAAACGAAGTAAGAGATAGACGGCGTGCAAATAGAAGAAGATACATACCTCGGCGTCGTGAAAGTAGAACCGCTGAGGCATGAACCGCGTGAAGTTATGGATTATATATATAGTATGGTATCGAGTCCGAGACGAAAAGGAAAGCTATCAGAGTGATGACGATATTGTGTGGAGCGATGACGACGTCGACGTTGAATTCAACACACTCTATCCGCTAGATAAGGCCTCATGATACATGGATGATGATACGAATCCTGGAGAAGACGCACATTAGACGCACGAAAACCAATGTCGGGAATGAATGAGATCGCCGATTTTGTTGTTCCGTTTCTTATTTGTCTAGATCGATCGATGTCGGAAATCTCCAGGGGAGCCTTGCAAGTGTTCCTTGTTGGGAGAATAATAACCAGATCATGATATGGACTCAACTGTTGACGACATCGTCATTGATCACTGTCAACCTGAGTAGCATGTCAGTTCAGACAGCTGGTCATGCAACAATACTGCTCATCCATCTGTACCAGTCAGCGAATGGAGAACAAGGGAAAAATAGAAGAAAATAAAGATTCGCAGAAGCCCAGATGGTAATCATTCCTCATCGAAATCACAATTTCCCCGTCGTTCATCTGGGCTATCCGTATAGATGGACTACGGGAAAAAAAGTGGGTCGCAGGGAGTTAGAGCATATCCTAAACGACCAGCCTATAGAAATGCTTACCTCGAGCGTCAAAATATACGACAGATGATCTGATCGTTCTTGGGTGGGGTCGGGGCAAGTATAGGTGTAGACGTGGACCAATGATTGAGCGAATCTTGTAACAGGGAAGGGGAAGAATGTTCAAGACTAGGGAACGTACGAACGATAAATGCGAAGGCCAGCACTACAAGCACCTCTTTGTGCCTGTTATTCAAAATGGGTTCGTGCGCAGGGAGGCTGAAAGAATCATGATCGTGTCGACTCCCCGCGGAAAAGGCAGAGAATGAACGTACAGACATGGCTCCAATTCCGATGATGCTGAGAGGAGGCCCAAGTACGAGATAAGGTTCACGGAAGATTAAGGACCAAGAGTGTAAGTACTTACTATATTTGGAAGTGACGGTGCTAACGCTCGAGGATAGCGGACGCATGTACTGAGATATCGACGGCCAGGTTAGCATATGTCACTGAGAGTGGTGGAACACGGTAAAACACTTACAGCTGGTCAAAACCAGACACCCTCAATAAGCCGTCTCCAACACACCATGCTATTCTTTGGGGTGCAAACTCCATATTGGAACGTGCAACTAGTGTGGGTGCACGTGGGCGGGCATTGTCAGATCGGAACTCTGTAGAGAAGATATCTAGAAACGAAATTGAGTTGTGGCAAATGGTCTAAGCTACGCCAATGAACTGAGAGATGAGTTATATCATGAGACGGCGAAAGATTCAGAACGAAGACGAGGTGAAGGGTTGATGAATTAGAGAAAATGGACATGGTGTTATGTATCCGTGAGGGGGTGGCCAATGATTCAAAGTGGGTTGAGGTATTACAAACAAAGTCCAATCGAGATTCATTTTTCGATTCTCGGCAAACACCGAAGGTAGTCTTCACAAGCTTCACACCTTGTCTACCTTATACCTACCAACGCTCCGAGCTCCAAGGACCAACGTGTCAGTTGCCGACATCGATTCTTAAATTAGATACAGTCCTCAATGTTTTAACCATTTGCTGTATGTATGTGTGTACGTGTGTATCCTCTGTATGTAAATGTATGTCCGTGGAGTAGGATTTGACTGGGGTAATATATCTAGCACGAACGCCACCCATTCGTCCACACTCATCCCTCGAACATGACCTTCATCTCAAATGATCCCAGTTACTGGCCGCATATCAGTTCTAATGTTTTTTTGAGCTATTGGACAGGTTTGTCGCATCAAGATGTCTAGATCTAATGTTAACGTGCGGTTTCACAGCTGCCGCGGTCGTCGTGATGGTATACGATTGGGGTGAGCAGGACAGTGTTCTGAAATCGCTGATATTCTCATGATATATCCAGTCTTAACACTCGGCCCAGAGGTACGTCGATCTTTTCGCCGTAGCAGCCAACTCGCTAACAATGGTGTCATAGATTGAACACATCTGGGTGAGTGATAAGAGTTCCATATCAGAAGAAAACAAGGGAATGCAATTAATTCGCGCCAGAAAAAACGCTGGTCTCTCATTACCGTGCTGTATTTGATCGTTAGTACTTCATGTTGTGCTTAAGCGTGCTGGGCAACTTGTGCTGACTCCAAATCGTTCTAGATACGCTATATTGGAATACCATATTCTATGTATGTATCGAGATCAATAACTTTTCACTTTGCTAATGACTCGTCTCTGACAACCAGTATCTCTGTTCTGCGTATGTTTCATATGCGCTGTGTTCCATTTTTCTGACCAGCGATACACAGAATATATGCCATCGGTGCCGCTGACAGATACAGTGAGTATTTTGTAACCATCTTATTCCCATCCAAGCAACAAACTCATATGTAGGGGTGAGTGAGATTACAACCGTCGAACTTGGCTCAACTAATGACTCGATAGGTGTAAGTCGGAGTCTTTGATACTAGTGCGATGGTATTCACTAATTGGGAATTGTAGGTGCTATCACGGACTACTCAGTAAATGGCTCAATTGTGATTTTGACTGACATGTTGGGTGGTACGTTGACCAGGTACATTGACCAGGTACAATACCTCTGCGATATTGACCTGATTGACACGATGCAAGTGATCATGATTTCTCGGTTGCATGCCATGTATGAGGGATCTAGAAAGATGCTTGTATTCCTTGTTATTATCTACCTGATTGTCAACATCTTTTGTGGAGTAATCGTGGTAATAGCACTCCACGAGACCGTAATGGGTAAGCTTTACTTGTTGACTTGAAGGCCACGGCTCATTGGGCACACCAGAGGAGTTGATACTCTCTGGCATGCATACGTGCGACTATGGGATTGGTAGCGATGAGCGGCTTCTTATTTCAATGGCCTGGGGGCTCAACACTGTTTGGGAGATACTCGCACTGTGCCTCTCAGTCTGGGTTGCTGTGAAACACTTCCGTGGCCTGCGAAAACTCGCCCCATCGACAGGATCGACTATCGGGGACTGGTTCAGAGTGCTGATACAATCTCACGCCCTTTATTTTGCAAGGTGAGCTTGTAATGTGAATGCGGTCCTATTTTTCTGCTCAAGTTCCGTACATGTTAGCTTTGTTGGTGTCTCTTGCCTCCATCTTGCTGCTCTTTCTCCAGAAGTCGCGGTGCGCCGACCTGTCGCTAGCATCCGCGTGTCACCACCGCTCATCGTTTTTGTAGAAATCAGATATCGGAGTTTCGATACTTGGTAGTGCTCTTCAAATTTTTATGGTCATTCAGTTGTTTGTACTGGGACCACGCCTCGTCCTGAGCATTCGAGAACACCATGCCAAACTCGTGGCATACTCCGACGCAGAAACTACCATGAATTCGATTGTATTCCAAGAATATGTACATGCATCCACTAGCAGTACTGTATAGGGACATGCTTGCCGAGTGGTCTACATGGACGAGAAATGTAGTGCAGGATCCGTCGTGGTATTTGTTTAACATACAGTGTTTCGAAGTATATTTGGAAGGTCTGGACAAACCTATTTCTTGTAGCATTACTATTAGAATGTAGTACCCGCGCTTGTACTAAGTGGCATGGTGAACTTATCCGGAACGTCCAGTAACCAACCTGGTACTTGATGGGCGATGTTGAAATACAACGAGAATCAGTAAAAGTGCCTTGACAGCTTATGCTGCGCGTTGGTGTTCCGCTCTCTGGACATATAGACACTGTGAATCGTGAAGCCCGATGTCTGAAAACTCATTGGTGTTCAGATGCGATTTCCTCCATCCGATGGGTCAAGTGTACCTATCAAACCATTCATGAGGAAACGACTGCGATATTTTGTTGGAGCTCTCGCTAAGCACGACCACTCCATCCGGCCTACGGAGAATGAAAATTAAAGAATCGCGTGGATTCATAGCTCGACTGTCACGAATAAGCCAGGGGAATGAGGGTGATGGAGAATTAGAGAATTGGACCTTCAAGTCAGAAGGCCTCGAGCGTACCTAACAAACTACTAATGAGGCATCGAGCAAGTTATCTTGTTGGAGTCCCTGCTAAGCTCGACCATCAAAGTAAGGCACCGAACGAGAGACAGACATGCATGCAAACATACATACACCCGTTGGTATCGATCATAGTCGCTCCTAGGGCAAGCAGTGATGATCCAAGATTCCAGCTGTCGATGGTGGGAAGTTGTCAACCCCGCACTAAATGGAAACACGATGAGAAAAGGATGATGCCAGGCTAAATAAGGCATCGACTGTCAGAAATGATGATACGGGTCCTGGAAGACACAATATTAGCACAAGGGACGACGACATGAACTATGGCGGAACAATGAAAGTATGTCATCTGGAAGCAGATCGCCGATTTGTTAGCAGTCCAAGTTTTTTATTCATTAGATCGAGCGAATTGAAAGAACATACACATTTAGTTCAAGGCGTGCCTGAGAGGTGATAATCTCTTCGCTGTGGCACTTCTCCATGGTCAGGAGTTCTACCTTGATGTATCCATGAAGGGGTTGGCCGATCAGGTGGATTAAAAGGGCTGGAGTACCTTTGTGGCGTACAAACAAAGTCAGAAACTCATTTTTCGATTCTCGGCAAACACCGAAGTTAGTAATGGGCTTGTCTACCTTGGACCCACGCTCCAACTTCATGTAAATTTCGCAGTTTGCCAATGACGTCGATTCTCAGATTAGACACAGTCCTAGACCATTTACTGTGTGTATGTGTGTACATGTGTATCCCCTCTGTATGCAAATGTATGTCCGTAGAGTAGGGAGCGCTGAACGGTGGTATATCTAGCACGAACGCTGCCCATTCGCTCACACCCATCCCTTTACACCCATCCCTCGAACATGACCTTCGTCTCAAATGATCCCAGTTTGTGGCCGCAAATCAATTTGAATATTATTATCAGCTATTTCGAAGGTCTGTCGTATCAAGATGTCTAGATCTAACGTTGACTTGGGGTTTTGCAGTTGCCGCCTGCGTCATGGTGGTATACGATTGGGGTGAGCAGGACAGTATTCGAAAATCACTAATATTCTCATGATATTTCCAGTCTTAACACTGAGACAGGAGGTACGTCGATGACATCGTCGGAGCAGCCAACTCGCTAAGAATGGTGTCATAGATTGAACTCATCTGGGTGAGTGACAAGAGTCCGTATCAGAAGAAAACAAGAGAATGCAATTAATTCGTGGCAGAGACAACGCTGGTCTCTCATGACTGTGCTGTATTTGATTGTTAGTACCTCGTGCTGTGCTTTAGCGTGCCGGGCAACTTGTGCTGACTGCAAAATGTTCTAGATACGCTTCACTGGAATACCGTTTTCTTTGTATGTGTCGAGTCCAACAACTTTGCACTGTGCTAATAGCCCATCTTTGGCAATTAGTGTCTATCTTCTGGGTATGCCTCATGTGCGCTGTATTTCGTTTTTCTGACCAGCGGGACACAGAATATGTGCCATCGGTATCGCTGACAGACACAGTGAGTATTCTGCAACCATCTCATTCCCGTCCAATCAATACACTCATATGCAGGGGTGAGTAAGATTCCAACCATTGAACTTGGCTCAACATAATGACTCGATAGGTGTGAGTTGGAGTCTTTGATACCAGTGCGGTGGTGTTCACCAATTGCGAGTTTTAGGTATTATCGCGGACTATGCAGTAAGTGGCACAATTGTGATCGTGACTGCCATGTTGGGCGGTGAGTCACCCAGGTGCAATGCCTCTGTGATATTGACATGACTGACACACGACGCAAGTCATCATGATTGCTCGGTTGCATGCCATGTATCAGGGATCTAGAGCGATTCTTTTGTTCCTTGTTATTATCTTCCTGGCTGTAAACATCGCCTGCGGAGTGATCACGGTGGTAGGACTCGACGATATTGTACTGGGTGAGCTTTACTTGTTCACTTGAAGAACATGGCTCATTGGGCAAATACCAGAGGAGTTCGTACTTTCTGGCACATATGTGTGCGGTTATGTACTATATGGAGGGGACGAGCAGCTTCTGTTTTCAATGGTTTCGATTCTCAACACTGTTTGGGAGGTCCTCGCACTGTGCTTTTCAGTCTGGATTGTTGTGAAACACTTCCGTGACCTGCGACGACTCGGCCCATCAACAGGATCGACCATCGGGGACTGTTTTAGAGTGCTGATACAATCTCACGTTCTTTATTTTGCAAGGTGAGCTTGTAATGTGAACGCGGTTATATATTTCTGCTCAAGTTCCGCACATGTTAGCTTTGTTGGTGTCTCTTGCTTCCAGCTTGCTTTCCTCTCTCCAAAAATATTTGTGCGCTGACCTGCTGCTGATATCTATGTGTAAACGTTACTCATCATTTTTTGTAGAATTCGACTTCTATTGGAGCTCAGATAATCGATGGTGTTTCTCAAATTTTACTGGTCGTTCAGATGTTTGTGCTGGGACCACGCCTCATCCTGAGCATTCGAAAATACCATGCCAAACTCGTGGCATACTCCGACGCAGAAATTAGCATGAATTCGATTGTCTTCCTGGAAGATGTACATGTATCGACTAGCAGTACTGTATAGAGACATACTTGCCGAGTGGTCTGGAGGGAGAAGAAATTTGATCGAGGATCCACTGTGATATTTATTTGACATATAGAAAGCTTTTGAACGCGAGGAAGAATGTGTCTGGAGGATCTGTCACAGGAGCAACACTGGTCTCACATATATACTCACATCAGTAAATTAGTGAGACTCAGATCGTGATGTCCCAGAAAGAAGCATTGTGCCTACAAAATCTGACAATATCGACTAATATCTGAGTCTCATCGGTTTCATGATGCAAGCACTACTATCCCTTCCGGTACAATCGGCACCCCACAGAAGTCGGCAGTCACGCTTTTTCGCAGGGTTTGATGTGACGGAATGTGACTAATTGTAACAAAAGCGTAACGTTTTCCTGCCAAAATGTGTGACCTGCCGACTTCCCTGGGGTGCCGATTGCACCGGAAGGGATAGTATTACGGTAGGCAGACCAAATACAATAGTCGTTCATTCAGGTTCGATGTAGCAAGTAGTGTCTACCAGAGGGCCCCGCCCCACAGGACAATACACAAGGATCACAAAAAAAATCAGGTTTGATGGCATAGTGCTTGTCTGTCGAGCTTCACGCTTAGGTCGATTATTGTCCATGACCGATGCGAGCGACTCGGAGAGAAATTGGCACGTGTGAGTTCCGCATTGCTTGCAATTACTCATTTTCGACTCCGCAAACGTCGTAGGTAGCGCTGCGGACTTTGATTAAAGCTGTTTGACCTTCCGACAAGTTATTTTTGACCCTCGTTTCCATTCTCCGTCGATAGCAATTGTAAATCTCGAAGCCTTATGTTCATCGCTGTAATTTGGTGTTGCCACAGGTGAACTATATCATGGCTTTCATGTGTTTAACACTCAATGACACTAATCTGTGCTACTACAGGATGGACCTACACGAGAACGATGGGTTTGACTCTTACATGTTCCATGTTCACTGAAACACGATGCCATCGAGATGAGCCTGCACCATCAGAAATGAGCTTCCTCAGGCTGGCGTGACATCAAGTGCACGATGCATCGAACATGGTGCGCGTTGTATTGTCTGAGTTCTGCAGAATGACCATTACTCCATAAGAGTAATTGGAGAGCTGTTGCGCCTCGAGCTCAGTCTGTGATGCCGAAGAGTGTACATGCTTGTTTCATGCATACAAATGCATATCACACTTTGACCTGATTTGATCGATGATTACGTGGTTAATACCTATTTGGAAACCAAAATTTATTTTGATTGCCAGCTTTTTGTTTGACTTTGCACCGCTTCACTCAATCAAGGGTCTTGAGGCAGGATCAAATATCCATATCCGTCATGCTGATTTTGGCGATACAAGGGCCAAACGGTGGTATATCTAGCACGAACGCTGTCGTTATACACCATTGACATTCCCCACTCGCTCACACATCCCTCGAACATGTCCTACGTTCCTGGTTGGTGGCCGACAATCGATTTCAATTTTGCAGACAACTATTGGATAGGTTCGTCATATCAACATTTCTAGATCTAAGTTGACTGATTTCGCAGCTGTCTCCGCCATCGTGGTGGTATACGATTGGGGTAAGCAGGACAGTGTTGGACAATCGCTGATATTCTCATGATATTCCCAGTCTTGACGCTCGGACAAGAGGTACGTCGACGTTATCACCGGAGCAGCCAACTCGCTAAGAATGGTGTCATAGGTTGAACTGATCTGGGTGAGTGACAAGAGTTCCGTATCAGAAAAAAATAAATACATTGAATTGGCGACAGAGACAACGCTGGTCTCTCATGACTGTGCTGTATTTGGCTGTTCGTACCTCATGTTGTACTATAACGTGGTTGGCGGTTGTGCTGACTCCGAAATTTTTTAGATACGCTATATTGGAATACCGTATTCTGTGTACGTATCGAGTCGAGATTCAAATTGGCACCGTGCTAATAGCTCAGCTCTGACAATTAGTGTGAGAGTTCTGGGTATGTCTCATATGTGCTGTGTTCGATTGTTCTGACCGACGGCACACAGCAAATATGACATGGGTCTCGCTGACAGATGCAGTAAGTATTACACAACCATCTTATTCGCGTCTAATGAATACACTCATTTGTAGGTGTAAGTAAGATTCTGACCAACACGATTGAGCTTATCTAAACATAATCACTCAATAGGTGTAAGTTGGAACGTTCGATCCTAGTACCACAGAGGGTGTCAACTAATTAGGTGGTCCAGGCAATAGTATGTACTACGCATTAAATTGCACAGGTATGGCCGTAGGTGCCATGTTGGGCGGTCAGTTATCCAGCTGCAATACCTCAGTGATATTGACTCGACTGAAACATGATGCAAGTCATCATGATTGCTCGCTTGCATGCAATGTATCAGAGATCTAGGGTGGTGCTCATCTTCCTTATTATCATTTTCCTGGCTGTAAACACTGCCGGCGGAGTAATCCTGGCAATAATACTGAAGGATACTGTAGGGGGTAAGCTCCACTTGTTGACTTGAAGAACACGGCTGATTGGATAAATACCAGAGGAATTGATCATCTCTGGCACGTATATGTGCTATTATGGATATGAAGGGGACGGCCAGCTTTTTGTTTCGATGCTTTGGATGCTCAACACTGTTTGGGAGGTCCTCGCACTGTGCCTTTCAGTCTGGATTTCTGTTAGACACATCTGCGAGCTGCGACGACTCGGCCCATCGACAGGATTGACTATCGGGGACTGTTTTAGAGTGCTGATGCAATCTCATGTGCTTTATTTTGCGAGGTGAGCTTGTAATGTCAATTTAGTTTTCTTTTTCTCAAGTTCCGCGCGTGCCAGCTTTGTTTGTGTCTCTTGCCTCGAATTTGCAACTCCCTCTATAGAGCTCATGGTGCGCTGACCCGTTGTTGACATCTGCGTGCAACCAATACTCATCATTTCTGTAGAATCAAAATTCTATTGGAACTCGGATACTTTATGGTGCTCTTCCGATCTTATCGGTCGTGCAGATGTTTGTGCTAGGACCACGCCTCATTCTTAGCGTCCGAGAATACCACGCCAAACTCATGGAAGACTTCAACGCAGAAACTAGCATGAATTCGATTGTGTTCAAGGAGCGTGTACACGTATCCACTAGCAGTACTGTATAGGGAAATGCTTGCTGAGTGGTCTGCAGGGAGGAGAAATTTGGTTGAAGATTCGCGGTGATATTTATTTAAGATATGGTGTTTCGAAGTATGTTTGAAAGGTCTAGGCAAAGCTATTTTTTGTTGTATCTGCCAATAGTCTCCTCGTTGATGGCCCTTCTCCACAAGGTCTACCTAGCTATGAGTCGAGCCTTTTCTACTCAATGAATGTAGGATCGTGAATATGGGCACGTGGAACAGACTTCTTCGGTCATCAACTTATACAGACGAACATCACTGCACCCTGAAAAATTGGACCGTGAAACATGTATACCGATAACGCTAGCTATAGTAGAAGTAGCGTTACCGAGCTCGGACAGCTTATAGTACAAATCAAATAAATTATGAGCGATATGACAGAGTTTAGTTTTGAACCTGCATAGTTGGCTCAAGGTGTACCTAGGAAGCCATTAGGGTGACTGATGTAGTTGTTGAATGGACTCGTTTTTGATGGTCCTTCGATAGCGCCTGTGAGTCGAGCCGTTTCTGTTGAATGACTAAGGGTTGTACACAAGAGCGGAGCGGAATGGGCCAGACGCATGTCTACCCCATATAATCCACCTGGGCTGCAGAACGAATCCTGCGCGAAGAGAGGAAGTAGGCATTGTATCGCGAGTTTGATGTCTGTTCAAACAGATTCAACCATATTGAGCATGATGATTTAAAATGAGACTGGCCGGGGAGTATATGCCTTTGTCCCGAATGAATGAGCGTGGCAAGGAGGTGACAAGTGCTGAGTGGAGAGTATAGAAGAGATTCAAGTCGAAAGGCATCAAGCGCACCTGGGAAGTGTCAGTAAGGCGCCCACCACCCTTGTCATCTGTTAACGCCCATAAAGAAAGTTGCACGTCTGTCAGCGTGAAGCATCGAACCAGATTATGACACGGACCCATCTGTTGACACCATCGTCATCAATAATTGTCACCGTGAGTAGCATGTCGGTTCGGACAGCTGGTCTGGCAACGGACTCGCTCATCCATCTAGACCAGTTGGTGGACTCGGGCAAATAGAATAAATTATGTTTTTGAAAACGAGAACGAAGATTTGCGGAAGCCCAGGTAACTGATAAAGTAATGGTTCCTCGTGGACATCATCGTCCATCTGGGCTGTCCATGCCATGTAGATGGATTACGAGAGAAAAACAAGCATGTTGCAGGTAGTGAGAGCATATCCTAAACGAAAGCCCTCATAAATGCTTACCTTGAGCATTGAAATACGCGGTTTGTTCGATAGACTGGTGCATCGTCCTCGGATAGGGTTGGGGTAAAGTCTAGGTCTAGACGCAGATCAATAATCAAGCGATTCCATTGATGCTCAAGGACGGCGGATGCATGAGCGCTGCTGTATTGATGGTGAGTCTAGTATATGCCGTCGACAGGTGGAATGGGGCAAACAACTTACAACTGGCCAAAACCAGCCTGAGACGCCCTGAATAAGCGTTTCTAATAGATATGCCAATGCCAATTCTTTGGGGGCGCACTCCTATATTGGAATGCGCAGATCAGCGTGGGTGCATATGGGCTAAGATGATCGGTTCGGAAATCTGAAGAGAAGACGTGTCACTGTAGGAATCAAGGGATAGAGCTGCTCGTGAGGCTGGCGAAGTATTTCATGGCGTACAAAGAAGGTCCTACTAGTACTCAGCCTCAGATGACATAATGCCTGTCCGTCGAGCTTTACCTGCACGTCAATTCTGGTCCTTCTGTTAGCCGATTACTTGCAGAGCACTGCGACAAGTCAGATCTAGCAGAGTGGTTCGTTTGTCAACTCTCGGCAAACACCGAAGGCGATAAATGGCTTTCGGAGTCAGAGCAATTTTCAACGTCGTTAGTACGTTACCGATGGAGGCCCCGTATCTTCTGTACTATGTTTGGTACGCGCCAGAAAACACTACATCATTCATTGATCATGTCCAGTATCATGTGTGTCTTGAGCCCCCTGCCTCAACACGGTCTATTCTTTCTCTGGATCATCATCATACCCAGCAGCGTGTTTGGTGCCTTTATTGAATTTGAACACAACCGGTGACCAACGGGCGATTTCAGCAATCAAGCCTCGATGTGCCTGCAACCATGGGCCCTACTAGTACCAGGTCTGCTAGTCACTTACACTGACCAAGATTCTGAAGCAATGGTATGTCTGTACGATAATGAACGTTCCACCTGATCTTTTTGACACCAAGTACTTCAATCATGATCTGCAAATAGGCCCGTAGAGCTGGAGGCTACGCAAGTTATCCGCGCTGCCACCCGCATGAAGATTAACTAGCAGGCAACCCTGAGCTATGACTGCAAACCAGCGTCTTGCTCATGACCCAAACGCGATTCAGTTCTACTGACCAAATTACTAGACTGGCTGGAAAGATTCGAAGGCGCAAGTCAGGCACTAGGAGGGATAATATGAGAGAAGCAGAAACCACACTTGATCTTCAGCTGCACAGATTTCGCGTCCTCGGTTTCCACATTGAGCCAACATGCTCATCATGAAGTTTGAAGGTAATGATTGGATGGGTAAGTGAAAGCCACGACCTGCAAATACAATGGGATTGTGTCTAATTCACCGAAATCCCAGGTTCATAGTGAAAAAACGGGGTCATGAGATGGCATGCTACTCGGACTTTGGCTATGCGTTTGCAGATGTGGGATCATTCGACTATGGCACGACATTTGTAGCCTGTCCATGAGCGGATCTCCCTGTTAACTTGCAACTTTTACCGGCTACGGCACAAGGCAGCATTGAAAAACATCGCTGAAATGTAATGGCCATTGACACGAGCCTGTACAATCAGAAATCGGGCCTTTTGCCTGTTACAGGCTTCTTGCATGTGCGATCCGTCTTTCGACCTAGTATGGATGACGTCTCATATGTTTAACAGATATCAACCGCACAGCGCGAGTGAAAATGTATTTGGCAGTGCAGTACACTACCATCGCATCAAGGGCACGATTGGATGCACCAAATACAATGCACTGCCGGTTTTCTCATCTGACCTTGCGCCATGCCATTAAATACCACCCTATCACAAACAGCAATCGGAGGAGCTGGTAGCAGGCCTCGAGCGCAGATCCTTGTTGCGATCACATCGCACTTGGACCTGTGTTAGATCGATGGCTACATAATTTGGTACGGGACGCCTCGACAATATTGATGGTGTTGGCAATGCAAATTGAATTCTACTTTGATTATCGAGAGCTTGCACTCTTTGCTTGATTCCGCAACCTTCCACACAGATTATCCGGGTCCTTGAGGTGTGATCAAATATCCATGACTATCCTGCAATTCTTGGTGACACAAGCGCCAGACGGTGATATATCTAGCACGAATGCTATCGTTATACACCGCAAAAATTCTTTACTCTCACACCCATTCGTCGAATATAACTCAGGTCTCAAACGATCCCACTCAGTGGCCGCTAATGAGTCTACTTATTTTTTTCAGCTATTGGAACAGTTCGTTGTATCAAAATGTCTAGATCTAACATTGACTTACGGTTTCACAGTTGCCGCTGGCGTTGCAGTAATATACGACTGGGGTGAGCAAAACGGTGCTCGGAAACTGCTGATATTTTCACAATATTTCCAGCACTGACACTTGGACAAGAGGTAGGTCGATGTCATCGCCGCAGCAACCAACTCGATAAAATTGGTGTCGTAGATTGAACTCATCTGGGTTAGTGACAAGAGTCCCGTATCAGAAGAAAATAAGAGCATGCAATGACTTCGCGACAGAGACAACGCTGGTCTCTGATGTCTGTGCTGTATTTGCTTGTTCGTACCTCATGTTATGCTATAACGTGGTTGGCAGTTGTGCTGACTCCCCAATGTTCCAGATACGCTACATTGGACTACCATACTCTGTGTATGTGTCCATGCCAACGATTTGGCACTGCTAATAACCCATGTTTGACAACTAGTACCAGTATTCTGCGTATGTATCATATGCGCTGTGTTTAATTCTTCTGATCGTGGCACAGAAAATATGCCAATGGTCACTCTAACAGATGCAGTGAGTGTTCCGCAGTCATCTCATTCCCATATACTGAATACACTAAATTGTAGGGGTGAGTGAGATTCTGAACGTTGCATGTGACTCAACATAATGATGCAATAGGTGTAAGTGGACGCATTTTCTAGTAATACAAGCATGATCACTATTTGGGTTTTCAGGCAATATTACGACTAGCACACACCCGTTCTGCCTTCGGCACAGGTCGCAAAAAAAGAGCACTTCG
>MU172377.1:0-54816 GCA_016695485.1 Suillus hirtellus | reverse complement strand
ATCTAAGCGTATCTAGGCGAAAACCACATGGCCCTACGCGAAAACCACGCGAGCGCCCGTGCATTTCCGAAAACCGTTCTCCCTTTCTTCTTAAGATTCTTAGATGTACGCGCTGACTGGGGCAAATGTGATCATAACTGTCATGTTGGGTGGTGAGCTACCCAGTCGCAATACTTCTGGCATTGACTTGACTGAAACATGATGCAAGTCATCATGATTGCTCGCTTGCATGCCATGTATCAGGGGTCTAGAATGATGCTCATCTTCCTTGTTACTGTTTTTCTGGCTGTTAATATCGCCAGCGGAGTAATCTCGTCAATAGACGTCAAGTATGTTGTAGCGGGTAAGCTTCACTTGTTGACTTGAAGTACGTGGCTTATTGGACAAATACTAGGGAATTTTATACTCTTTGGTACACATACATGCAGTTTTGGCTTTGGGATGGATGCCCGGCTTCTCTTTTCAATGCTTTGGATGCTCAACACTGTTTGGGAGGTCTTCGCACTGTGTCTTTCAATCTGGGTCTCTGTAAAACACTTCCGTGACCTGCGACGACTCGGTTCATCAACAGGATCGACCATCGGGGACTGTTTCAGAGTCCTGATAAAATCTCATGTGTTTTATTTTGCAAGGTGAGCTTGTAATGTGGACGTGGTTATATTTTCCGCTCAAGTTTTGCACATGTTAGCTTTGTTGGTCTCTCTTGCCTCCAGTTTGCTAGAGTCTCTCCAAAATTCTTGGTGCGCCGAACTGTTGCTTATACCTGCGTGTAACCACTGCTCATCGTTCTGTAGAATCCAAGTTTTATTGGATCTCAGATGCTCAATGGTGCTCTCCAAATTTTATTGTTCGTACAGATGTTTGTGTTGGGACCACGGCTCATCCTTAGTGTCCGAGAATATCATGCCAAGCTCGTTGCAGGCTCCGATGCAGAAACTAGTATGAATTCGATTGTCTTTCAGGAGCATGTACATGTATCAACTAGCAGTACTGTGTAGGGACATACTTGCCGAGTGGCCTGCAGGGAAGAGACATAAGTTGGTCGAGGATCCGTCGTGGTATTTATTTGATATATGGTGTTTCGAAGCATATTTATGTTGAGGTTTATGTAGACATCCCCGTTCTTTGTTGTATTACTGCTGGTACTTAGTGAACTGACTTGCATCAAGTGGCAAGCCGAAATTCTCGGAACGTCTAGTAACAGCCAATCCAGTCCTTGGTGCCCGCGACAGGTTATTTTCGGCGCTCGTTTCAGTTTCTCCTCTACCACTGTCGAGGGCAATTATAAAACCTCGATTCATCGCTGTGATTTGGTGTGCCACAGGTCAGTATATCATAGCTTTCACGTATTGAATATTCGACCTGCGCGGACTGAAAAACATCACTGAAATATAATGGCCAGCCTTTTGCCTGTTATGAGCTTCTTGCATGTGCAATTTGTCTTTCGACCTAGTATGGATGACGTCTCATATATTTAACAGATGTCAACTACACAGCACGAGCCAAGATGTATCGTACACTGCTATTTTCCAGTGGATTTACCTAGACCTTTCAAATATACCTCGAAACACTACATGTTGAATAGACATTACGACGGATCCTCAACCAAATTTCTCATCCCTGCTACCACTTGACAAGCATTTCCCTACACAGTACTGTTAGTTGGTTCATGTACACGCTCCTGGAAGACAATCGAAGTCATGCTCATTTCTGTATCGGAGTCGGCCACGAGCTTAGCATTATATTCCCGGACGCTAAGAATGAGGCGTGGTCCCAGCACAAACATCTGTACGACAAATGAGATTTCAAGAGCGCCAGCGAGTATCTGGGTTCCAATCGCACTTGAATTCTACAGGAGTTTTGAGCAGGAGGTACAAGCAGACATCAGCGAAAAGTCGGCGCACCGAGAGCTCTGGAGAGAAGTAACCAAGCCGGAGGCAAGAAACACTAATAAAGCTAGCACGTGCGGAACTTGAGAAAAGATGACCGCATTCACAAGACAAACTCACCTTGCAAATAAAGCACATGAGATTGCATCAGCACTCTGAAACAGTCTGCCATGGACGATCCCGTCGATAAGCCAAGTTGTCGCAAATCACGGAACTGTTTCACAGCAATCCAGACTGCAAGGCACAGTGCGAGGACCTCCCAAACCGTGGTGAGCATCCAAACCATTGAGGGCAGGAGCAGGAGATCCCCCTCATATTCTGCATGGCACATATATGTGCCAGAGATTATCCACTCCTCTAGTGTTTGTCCAATAAGCTGTGTTCTTCAGTTTAACAATTATAGCTTACCCGTTACAGTATCCTCGAGTCCTATTGCCGCAAGTACTCCGCAGGCGATGATGACAGCCAGGAAGATAGTCACAAGAAAAACAAGCATCATTCTAGATCTCTGATACATGGCGTGCAATCGAACAATCATGATGACTTGCATCGCATTTCAGTCCAGTCAATATCGCTGAAGTGTTGCAGCTGGGTAACTCACCGCCCAACGTCGCAGTTATGACCACATTTGTCACATTCACTGCATAGTTCGTAATATTATCTGAAACACCCAATCAGTGAGCACCCTCGCACTAGTATCAAATACTTTGACTTACACCTATTGAATCATTATGTTGAGCCGAGTTCAATGGTCAAAATCTCACTCACCCCTACAAATAAGTGTATTCATTGATAGGGATGGGATAGTTGTGGAATACCGTGACTCACTGTGTCTGTCAGCAAGACCGATGGTATACTTGCTGTGTACTTCACAGTCAGAAAAATTGAACACAGTGTATATGAGACATACGTAGAACATAGGTACTCATTGTCAGAGATGAGCTATTATTAGCATGGTGCCAATTTGTTGGCCTCGACACATACACAGAATATGGTATTGCAATATAGCGTATCTAGAACATTGGAGAGTCAGCACAACCTGCCAACCGCGCTATCGTGATAGCACAACATGAGGTACGAACAACTGAATACAACACAGTCATGAGAGACCAGTGTTGCCCCTGTCGGGAATTCATTGTATTTCTCTCTTTTTTTCTGATCTGGTCACTCACCCAAATCAGTTCAATCTATGACACCATTCTGAGCGAGTTGGCTACTGCGGCAATAACATCGACATACCTCTTGTCCGAGTGTTAGCACTGGAAATATGATGAGAATATCAGTAATTTCCGAACATTGTCCTACTCACCCTAATCATATACTACCACGACGCCACCGGCAACTGCAAAACCACAATCAATGTCAAATCGAGACATCATGACGTGACGGACCTAGCCAATAGCTGAAAAAAATGTTTGAATTGATAGTCGGCCACCAACTAGGATCATACGAGACTACGGTCATATTTGAAGGATGGGTGAAAGCGAGAGGGTAATGTTGGTGGTGTATAACGGGTAGCGTTCGCACTAGATAATAAACATACCACGTTCCGCGTTTCTATCGCCCAAATCTACAAGAGATGGACATGTGATCCTGTGGCTGTCTCAAAACCCTTGATCATGATGAATGCTCAGCTGAAGTATGGCAGTGCGAAATCAAGCAAAAAGAGGAAACACTCGATGATCAAAGTATATTTTGATTTGCAAACCAGTATTGTGCACGCAACACAATGTTGAGTAGTAGTTCTTTATGACGTCATGTAGTCAACGGATGAAACAAGCATGTGCATCAAATGTGCACTTCTGAGCTTGCTGGCCGAGTCCCGAGGCGTCATAGCCTCCGATTACTCATGGAATAGCACCAGATATCTATATATCACACTTGCCTGTTTGTCCACATCCTCTCTATTTAGTACCCATTTCCTACCCGCCTGCAAACACCATGTCGCTGTCTTGCAGTTCTCCGAGTCAGTCTACGGTTGCCATGTTCTCCCTCCAGGTCACTAGAATTCTGACAAGGATAACGAGATTGGCATGACAGTTGACACAGATGATGGGATGTATGATGGTGGCTGGATCCTGATGTTAGGCAGCATTGAGCAAGGCAGTTGCAATGATGGAGACAGACCTTTGACCGCGCGGAACTTTCCAGCCATAGACATATCCCCATATTTTGGCGTGGAGTCTGCACAGACTTCATAAAAACTGACCATTTCCTACATGTCCTCGAACTTGGACTAACTTAGTAGTAATCGGACCTTCGAGCTTCGAAGGAGTTTGGTGAGAAATCGGCAACTTGGGGGTTGCCAAACTCATACAAATACATTTCGACCGTCGCGCAAGTTGACACCGGCGATCATCCTACTACCCATACTTATGGCTGAGGCGCAAATCAAGGAAGCTGAAAGATTAGTGAACCTCCTAGTGTTCTCAAGTATTTCAGCTCTTCTTTCGAAACTCGCGCTCGATTCTTATCCATCCCAACCTCACCCATCATGACATTGCACTCTTTCATGAAGTTCATCTTTTCTTGCGTTGGATGCTCTGGAAAGTCGACCAATTTCAGTGAGCGAGACTATTTCACATTACGATCCAAGTGTATGTGCTCTCCAACTTTTGATTGTTTGTACGGTACACTATTCAGTTGATACCTCCATCAAGCTAATGCGCTTGAGAAAAACGACCTAACGATCGACCGCGCGGTATATACTGACGTCCTTGCCTTGCAGATTCCCTTGCAATTGGTTGTGCCTGGACTTAAGGTGGTCTCAAGTCGACGGCACCTTCAACCTCATCTCCATCGATACTGTCTACTAAGGTCTCCTCCGTCTTCACCTCTGCGAGACCAACTTCGTCATCATTAGCCTATCAAGTCTACATTTGCGTAACGTACTTTCTCTTCTACCTCTGCAATGTCAAACCCATATTCGAATATCACACACCCTATCTAAACACGCTCGCACTAGGATCATCAACGGTGTCATTGTTTTACTTCTGCTTTTTTTATCTAGTTCATCCGTTTCAACTCGCGCTGACGAGATTCCAGGACTACCACACCTGTACGGATTGGATGGAATGTTCTTAATCCGCCAAAGCACCACCACTGATGGTGAACTTCGTGCATGCTCGGATATCTTCACTTGGAACTACTACCCCCTCCGAATTAAATATGAACATGAGCCGGAGGAATTACCACCGTCCAGGGGCGCTGCTATGCGCAAACCTTCCGGCCAGTGCCCACTTTTAGAGGAAAACCAGTGCGCAGTGCATATACCCAACGAGTGACCTGGAGAACTCAAAAGTCGACATTCCCTGCCTCATCAGAAGCTCGGCCCCACAGCCTGCAGGACGACGAGGCCACGCACACCCGGCCTGTGTCACCCGCCAGTTGGCGCAACTCCTCTCATCTGTAGAGCAGATAGTCTGGATCCTCGTCACAACACATAAGATCTAACTCACGGACGAGATTGGATCAAGGTTCCAAAACTGCGCAATCGCTCAGCCGCAGGTTCGTATAGACCATACCCCAGTAGGGAGTCGTCGAATGTCAAACATCAGCGCTAAGAGCAGACTCAACTGAATGGAGAACAATGTTTGGAATTGTAAGTTTAGAAACTGCCCCATTGACAATCTTGGACTCACGGTATCTATTGGTTCAGCCTCAACTCGTCCATCAAGGACATTTCTTGGTCTCTTAGTGAGGGTCACTGCACTATATGCGGTTGCACCGTGCCCATACTCTTATGCACGTCGATCTTCAGGCTCGGTACCTGCTCTGAACACGTTTTGAATCTGTCAGGTCCAATTCTTCTCGCGCCTCTGAAGTCTCGATGAGCACACCTGTACCATGGCTTCAAGGACTTATAACGGTCGAAACGTGAAATGACTCAGTGGTGCTACCTCCTTGAATCCTGCAATACCTTTTATACGTGATCTTCTATGCTTGCGTATACGAAGGCTAACATGACTAATGATGATGATCTCTTGGATCACGTCCTTTGATACTGTAGGTGAATGATACATCGGATATCTTGGACACGTTATTTGTGTGCTCATGGAATTTGTTGAAGTCGAGCTGGTCGCTGGATCCGGGCCACTATATAGAAACAACTGTGTTCCTTTCGATTTTCCGACTGCATAGTACTTACCAGGGAAAACTGACGTCTCTGATGTTCGGAGTATCTTTCATCCAATCTCATGGGTCAAATATACAGCCGAATTGGCAGACCTCGCTTAAATTATGTTCAATCCTGTCATTTACTTAGATGGAGCAACATCATATACAAAGAATTATCCACCAGCGTTACAAGTATGGTAATTGCATGTCGATCATCCGAGAGTGGCGGTGCCACTGAGTTCATCTTCAAGTTAACCAAGTACTATTCAGTCTTACTGAGGACAAACATTTTCGACAAGACAACATCGTCGCACTCTGCTTGAAAGGTCAAACCATCTTACTTCTGAATTTCTGTCTCTATACTGCCATGCCCAAGGTTTCGAGAAAAAAGGCTGGAGCCGACGTAGCGAAGCCAATCCCCAAACTCCTTGTTCTCAAACATGGTCAAAAACGTATAATGGTCAACCGACACAAGTCGTATAATGTAGGTGGAACAACCATTGAACTCTTCAAGATGGCTCATCGATATCATAAGGTCATGCTCGACAATGCATGTAAACATTTCCCAACCATTCCAAGAAACGCTATGACATTCCAGACCAACCAACTCGATATCTGCGAAGGCCAACTTGTGGATATCACGGCTGAAACATGGGAAAAAGTAATTGAATCTCTTACATCCGTTGAAGTGACTCGCGCAGAATCACCGTTGCCCATCCCACTTCCGCCCAGTGGCAGTACTAGTAGTAACGCTGGGGCTATTTCATTGCGCAGCAACAATAAAAAAGTCAGGGTCTATTTGGTTTTGGCATCTGATGATATTCTTTCTGCCACGATAGAGTTGTCCGCACGGGTGCAGGAACTTGTTGATGCTGTTGCTCACAAGTTGGGAGGTTCTACTGATTTCAAGACAATGTGGCGTGGGTCAAGATTGAATCACAACAGGAGTATCGGGTCATACAATATCTCGAATGGAGACTCTATCTCTTTTATAATGGAACAGGTCGGTGGAAAGCCAGTGATCTATTTATACTCGCCCTCCGATATCGATGTCTCGGTCAAACTATCCCTCAGTCCTGAGTGGAGCTTCTCCGCTATCTACCCTGTTGTTACCCTGAAGCAAGGACACGGACAGCATGTCGAATGGAATGTCCGCACCCACCAAGATGGGAGTTTGACTGAAAGGAACTCTGGTTTAGACGTATCGTACTTATTCTGGGAAGCAAAGTGAGTTTCCTCATCACATGGAAATCGCTTTCATAATTAATTTTACATGAATCTTCGCAGGACAAATTCAGATGCATTTCCGCGTTCACCAGCATCTGAACTGCGATCAGTGGATGTATTCAGTCCTACAACCAGCACTCTCGGCGACATGGACTCCATTGTTATCTCAGTGGACAAAGTAACCGTTTACCTCGATAAGTCACTCAAGGCTCTGGGACTTCACACCGAAGCCAGAACATCCTTTATCACGTGCGTCCGCATATGCGTCTCGGAGCATCACACTAAAATTGATTACTACTACGGTAGCTATTGGCTACCGTCTATTCTCAAGCATGAATACATCGCCCTCCGATTTGTCCCTCAACTGGCATATGAACGTGCCGCTCCTTTAAGCCTTTCTCCGCAACCTGACATCGTGACTCGGGTGTTCATGCTGTTCAGACGTATCCGTAAGGAACACTTAGCGGATTGGCCTAACGCGCGAATGCAAGCAGGGAAAGACGTTGCTTGGTGGGCGGATGTAGTTGGAGTTGATCTTGCAAGAGCCAGTGATACAGCGCTGTTCAGGGTGTTGGAATGGGGTGGGATGGAGGTTCATGTTTGATTATCTACCAAACCACCCAATATGTCACGAGTCAAACTCAACTATTTTCCAGTCATCAGTCATTTTGATGGCCCGTGTATTATTTTTCCCCTAGAGTCTTGGCTGTGTCTGTACAATACATCTGCAATTCTGTCATGTTTAAAATGTTGCTGATTGGTGCTAAAATTGATTGCGGGTCCTCCGAGCATTGAGCTGGACCGAGCGTTAAATCGGGTGGGACGCAAGCACATCAGGGAAACGTACTCCACTACAGAATGCTACAGAGCGCTCTGTAGCATTCCGTAACACAATCCAACCCGCTGATGCAAGTGGAGCCGCTGAGGAGGGCAGGAAACTGATCGTGTTAATGCTGGAAAATATTCAACTCAGGTGCTTGATGATCATTTTAATTAGAGGGACCTCGTTACCTTGCTTGACGAGGTTTCTTGATTCAATTTCCGGCAACTTCACTTCCCTGACCGCACGTCATATGCAACCACCGACCATCTGCCTCTTCCAAGCCTCCCTTCTCAAAATTGTATCTGCTCGTTACTCTACTCCAAACAATAAATTGACTCAAATTTATTTTGCTTCATCGTTACTAGTCATGTTAATTGGTCAAGCAAGGTTCCCGCCGACGCAGCCTGAGGCAGCACTTCCCGAGTGGGAAAACGTAAGCATAAAACTGTGTACATATCGCCCGAAAGTTGCCCAAAGCGGTCACTACCGCTCATATACTAGGAACCGAACAATTTTGTGAGGTCACTGATCGATGCATCACACAGTACTCGCCGCTTGATTATCATATATCATATATCACTGACAGTATTATGGGAACTCAGGTAAGCCACTGGGCTTACAAAGTCAAGCCGATATGTATATGTATGAATCAAGTTACACTCGAAAAAGCGGCATTTGACTCTGGAATGGTCAACTCGACCCCGGTTGTCCGACGAGTCATCGTCCTCTTCCGATTTGAGCGAGACAGACATCCCCACGGGTGAGACTCAGATATTAGTCGATATTGTCAGATTGTGTAAGCTCAATGCTTCTTTCTGGTACATTACGATACAACGTAATATATAGCAATCTAAAGCATTGCGATCACGGGAAAGGGCGCCTCGGCTGGAAGTAAAAATTCACTATAAAGACTCAACGATCTTGCACTATGATATGTTCCCCATCTCGATATCCATATCATGAATTCGATTACCCCTACCACTCCTGACTGCGAGCCCTCACAATTTGTTTTACCTGACCTCATCAATTATTGCCACTATCCCTTGCGACGAAACTCTCACTGTTATGCGGTGTCCCGTGCATCTGATCAATGGCTTTTTGACATGACGCGACTGGCAGAGCCCCAGGCCAGAGGGCATGATCATATCGATATAGACATAGGCGCATTAGCCGCTGTTTGCTATCCTGATGCAGATGCTTTCCATCTCAAAGTCTGCTCTGACTTCTTGAACTGGTTGTTCATTATCGACGACTGGATGGAATGCAATGTCGTCGATGTACAAAGAACACACCAATCCTGCATTTCTGCATTGCGCGATCCCATCAATTTCGACACGGAACAGCTTGGAGCAAAGATGTGCAAATCGTATGACTTTTTTCGTCACAAACACTCTTTCTAAAGTCATTACTTGGCTAGGTTTTTCAGCCGCTTTAGGGAGACCGCCGGCCCCGGCTGTACAGAACGGTTTATTCACGCAAGCGAATTGTTCTTCGCTGCTGTGGCTAAGCAGGTGGACGACCGTACCAAAGGAAATATGTATGATCTGGAATCTTACATCGCACTGAGGCGAGATCTCGGCGCAGCAAAGATCGGTTTTCCCCTCATCGAATTCGTAGCTCAGATTGATCTTCCTGACGAAGTTGTGTCACATCCAGCTGTCATAGCCTTGCAGGACGCGACCAACGATCATACTATTTGGTCCAATGTGATTCTGTTCTTTCATCAAACGCTGCGGTGCCGCTGACATTACCGCTGATAGGATATCTTCTCATACAACATGGAGCAATCTCGTGGTGACGTACATTGGCATAATATGGTTGCCGTGCTCATGCACGAACGAGGACTAGACCTGCAAGGCGCCATCGATTATGCTGGCCAGATGTGCAAAAATGCTATTCAGCACTTTGAATCTAGCCGTGCTAACCTCCCCTCATGGGGGGAAGAGGTTGACAGGCAAATGGCTATCTATGTTGAAGGGATGCAAAACTGTATGGTCGGCTCCCTTCACTGGCAATCTAATTCCGCCCGCTATTTTGGCAAGGATGTACATGCTGGCAAGCGGGACCGAATCGTCAAGCTGATTCCAAAAAGGCCTTGTAAAGCCTAACACTAGTGGTGCACGATGAGATTGGCTTCACTTCTTTCACGCACTGCGCAATCCTTACGACTAGCTTAGTAGAACATTAGTACATAATTAACATCTCACAAACTTGAAAGTCTTGTTTCACTTGCATAATACGCGACATCCTACCTTGCTTGCCTTGTCCTTCGTGGCCTCAAGTTCGCCTTGTGTGTAACACTGAATCAAAGTTGCTCTTTTGTGAGACCGATTTGAAAATAGCGTGCCATTTAGAATTTCAGGTTGAAAGTCGATCGCCTACGAAAGCAGTAAGTACGACTCAAGACTGGAATAAGGTTTAGCCTAGCAGGAAGAATGACCCAACAACGAGCCAAATCTCTGATTTCCTACGGAAGGGGTTCATGCGATGCTCATGATAAATTTATGTTCTTGGTTGCACCTTTGCGAGTTATAGAAATTCGTTCAGAACGTTCATGAAGCACCGCGCCAACCTGAGCAGTGTACACGCCGCCGAAGGACAATGGTTCCCTGGAAGCATTGCACAGCGCTCCGGACTCGGAAGAAGCGATTGTGACAAATCCTCCACACCCAATCTAGTATTGACCAACCTGAGCCACCTGTGCAACAATGACCGCCGAACAAAGGGGAAAGAGTCCGGAAGGCCACAGTGGATGAAAGGGAATTATATAACGAGTTGGCTGAAATTCAGTTAGAGTACCCGATCATCATCCTAGTCATTCCACGCACAATGTCGTTGTCATTCGAGAAACTGTCATTCTATTTCAAAGAATTCATCCAAAGCCTCAAGTTCCAGGTTCGAACCTACAATATCATTCTTCAGCGTTATATAATATACTAAACCTCACCTCAATACTGCAGATTTCCTCATCCACCCAGGAGTCTCAAATTGATATTGAGTGCCCTCCTAGAGGAAACCGCGAACATCATTACGGTTATTGCATAACCCAAGACTTCATTCTTGCCTTCGAGGACGAGATCAAGAAGTTCATCAATCCCGCCAAATTTCATGATCCCACGTGCGCGTCGTTGACTCGTAATTGGCTTTTGAAGGAGTTGCGCCTTCGTCAGTTGGATTACAAGTGTTGTGTCGACCTAGTCTTAGAGCCTGAGGATTCTGCGGATGAAGACTCGGAGGGGGAGGTAGAAGGGTTAGCTGACAACGAGGACGATATAAAGACTGATGAAGATGAGGGCGGTCCAGCTGACCACGAAGACACAAAGGAAGACGAAACGAATACTGATGAGCAAGAGTCGAGTCTCTATGAAGACGAAAAAGACAATTTCAAGACTGACGAAGAAGCCGATACAATTCACAACGAAGACGAAAAGGACGATGACACAAAGACTGACGAAGAAGCCGATACATTTTACTTCAAAGATGAAAAGGAGGACGACCCAAAGACTGATGAAAACGAGGATGATCCAACTCGCTTTGAAGACGAAAAAGAAGACGATCCAAAGACTGATGAAGACAAGGGCAGTGCAAGTCGCTACGAAGACGAAAAGGACGACGACAGCAAGACTGACGAATACGAGGCCATTATCAGGGGTCATAATAAAAATATCAAGGACGATGAAGATGAGGGCTATACAAGCCACGATTATGAAAACGAAACCTCAGCGATTGGATACGCAGACGATGAATTTGAAGTCGAGTACGATGCAGAAGAGGTGGTGGTGGTCCTCTCCGTTTGTTCAGACGATCCCATCAGCTTCCAAGCACGGCCTACACAAGCGCAAATGGACATGATGACGACATTGTTCTGCCAACCGCCCCAGTGGTGGGTGAGCTATAAGGACATCTAAATGTACTTTAGTTGTACTGGATCAATAGTATGCAGGAACATCGTGACATTAATTATTACTTACGAGCTCCCATCTCCGAGTTGCCTTTCGTCACCCCGTTTCTCCACAGAAGTACCTTTGCATCGTCCAATCGCTCATGAGTGGGATATTGGATAACGCGCAAGAATGAAAGAAAGTTCAGCTCAAGGTCGTAGCACAGCCACAAACCGCATCGATGAACCTAAGTTGGTTTCTCCAGAATATTTTCAAATGACCATCATGAAGTTGCAGAACAGTCTCTTACCTCGAGCTTGCCAACCAAAGTCCTGTACCATGTTGTTATTCACTCTCCCAAAAACCGCCCAGATGCTACCTTAATCCAATTCATATTCTATTCTACGGGACATGCATATGGTCGCGACTCGCCTTGTTTCAATCCGAACACAAGGGTACCTTAGTTCCATCTTGCCACACATCGAACATCACACACGTCAAAAAAAATCCGTAAAATTGCATGTACGACGCTCATCAAATAAAAACGACCAGTCACGACATAATACATATCTATACCATTATGAACTCTCCGCGATCCGAAATTCGAAAGAAAGCATTGATGTTGATAACAAAATGGACGTGAATGTGGACGTGTAGAGTGGCTTGGCTCGTAGATGGGCTGGTCACAAGCCTATTGGACGTGTACGTGGTAACATGCGGAGTTGAGTGGGGTTATATCTAACATGTGGAGTGGGCGCAACGCAAACCTAAGCGCGAGTTGACACGAGTTATGCGTAGATGACGGTCGTGGCCGCTTGCAAATGACGATCGTGTTGTGCATATATGCAAGTAGGTGGTGTATACAATGATGTCGGTAAATGGATATGCATGTATAACAGTGCATCTTGGCGGGCTTTAGTATCAAGCGGAAGACGTACAACGACGTGGCAGTGTACAACACGAGGTGGCACCGTACAACAACGAGGACAGGCGTACAACGAGGTACAAAGCCCATGCGGGAATAATCAATTCTTCTGATACAGTGGTTGAGATGAGGCGGGCCTGACGCGCCCGGTCCTGCGATAGCGCACGTATACGGCACATGAGCTCGCAGCTTCACCGAGCTCGCCTGATGAGCCCCAGACGGGCTCGCTGGTATAACCAAAAATCCTATAATCCTGATATGGATCAGGAAAAATTATCGCTACATTGATATTGTGTTGAGTCGTGGTGTGTGGGATTTTTGGGCGGGTGTGATGTGTGGGTGGTGTGATGGTGATGAGGTGCACAAGGCTGTGGCGATGAGGTGAATGTGATGAGGTGAATAAGACGAGGAGGTGAATGCAGGTACAACAAGGCATACAACAAAAGAGGTGGACCGCGAGTGCTCCAATCCAGCGAACGACGACCAGCGCAATTCACCCAAGCGCAAATCTCAGCGTGCTATCCGCTTCTCCGATGGAAACTGGCTGCGTCATCGAGCCCATTCCTATTCCTTGCCCGACCGCGCCCATGCCTAGACTCTGTGCCCCCATACCGAGACTCTGCGTCCCGCCTAATCCAGCTTGCGTCCCTCCTAAACTCCCCACCATACCCTGTGCCCCTCCCAAAACGCCCATATTCATACTCTGCGGCACACCATCGGCACCCATGCCCTCGCCGCCCCCTTGCGTACCCTGCGCTCCAAGCTCATACCACCCCGCGCTTCCTGTCCTGTCTCCTTCAAGCATTGCGAATAAGAAACTTGTCCATTCGCCTGGTACGGCGTGGGCATGGGCATGTGTATGAGGTGGGTCTTCGTGGGGGTTGGGATGCGAATGTGGGTCTTCATGCTGTTGGGGTGTGTGTGGAGGTTGGTGCTCGGTGAGTTGCAGTGGTTGTGGGTTCTCGTGCCTCGCTATATCCTCTTTGCGCAATTGCTCCATACCCATACCCAGGTTCTCTCCACACTGTATGGGCTGCAGATGCATATGGTCTCCCCCATGTCCCAAACTCAGCCGTCTCCTCTCCCCGCTCTTCCCATATACTTGCACACACCCCCACCTCCCCCACTCGCTCAGCCGCCTCCTGTCAGGAGGAGTGCCACGCCCCATGAATGCTCGGGGAGGCTCGGAGAGGAGGGTTACATGGAGAGAGGAGAGGGGTGGAGTGCGCGGGAGGGTGGGAGAATGTATTTGAGGTGGCGTTTGAGGTGAGTGTATCGGTGGTGGTGTTTGGGGAGTGGGTGTTGGATGTGATGGTGGGGGTGTTGATGTTGAGGGAGATGCGGGGGTTGAGGAAGACGTTTGTGTGGTCGTTGATGTAGGGGTAGAAAGACGCTGGGGAATCGGAGGAGAGGGCGTTCGACGTGGAGGGGAACACGGTGGGGAGGCACACAAAGGGCGTGGAATAGGCATCGTGTCCAATAAAGACCGCCCAGGCGGCGATGTAGATCTCGGAGGTGACGTAGCCTGTTTCTGTGGCGTAGGCGCTATCGGCGGCAAAATTGACGGAACAGTCGGTACCGTAGGAGTCACAATCGCTGGGACACAAGGCGTCGCAATTGCCTTGGCACCTTCAACATCCATGGAAAACAATCCGTCTTCACCCTCTGCATCCTCTTCGTCATCATCATAATCATCCTCATAGTCACCAGAAAGGTCACATTCATCCAAATCTTCGTCTTCATCCTCTTCGTCATCCATATCAAAATCAATAGCTTCAAATGCAGCTGACTTGTAGGTGTAGCTTGCGCGTTCGAGGTAGGAAGCAGGTGTGTAGAGACGAAAGCGGGTGTTGGAGGAGTGGGTGGATGGGGAGGGGAAAGTGGTGCGTGCTTCGGATGCGACGAGGGCTTTGATTGTGTCTGTGCCGTAACGACGAAGTCTGGGGAACGTCAATGGTGTGGAATCAAAATGAAACTAGGAGACTAACAAGAATTCTACTCGCTCTTGACATGCTAATTTCCAGATGTTGACTTCTCGATCGCGATGTGGGGCGGGTGTGTAGTCGAACGAGTTTGGTTGCGAGAAAGTGGCTGGGGTTGTGTTAGATGATGGTAAGAATGAAAAAGAAGAACATACGTTGTTGGGGGTATCCGTTGGATTGGTTGTATCCATTGGTATACTCTTGGTCGGGGAATGCTGGATTTGAAAAGGCATTGTCTTGAGAGTGAGAAAAATCGGGTTGGGGGATGAACTGGTGAGAGAAGCCAGTGGAGAAGGAGGTTGGGAATGAATTCGACCCGAAAGGACCGGGCTGGGATGATGGAAAGGGGATTGTATTCGAAGAGAAAGGATTTAAATCTGCGGGAGGGGAAAACGTCGGATTTGACACAAAGTCTGAAGAGTTGGTATAAGATGGGTCATTTGGAGGAAATTCGGGTAAAGGATCTAGTGGGATTAAAGAGTCAAGGTCGAGTGGCGTCGATGACGGCGTCGGTTTGGTCTCTGTCGTGGGTTTTGACTCCACCGACGACTTGGTCTCCGTCGTGGGTTTTGACTCCATTGTCGACTTGAGTTCCGTTGATGCAGGCTTGTCATGATCCTTGGGCGCTAAAATACTTGGTTGATCCGCGAGGACATTACGAAGTGATTCTTGAGTTGTAACTGGTTGTATAGGTAGATCGATGATTGTTGGTGCTAGAGGTGGAATGTGGCGTGGCTTTGGCACGTTTTGAGCACGGGTTCTGACTCGTACTTGGCGGATGCGTCGACGCACCTCGCCGACGTTACCATGAGCGACATTCGTATTATCATTCTCTTTACGTCTCTTTCTCCTATGGTTGGTCTCTATATGAGGTAGTAGAAGACCGTCCGAGTCAAGAGCTAGACGCTGACGTTTGAGGGCTCTGAGTGCACGTGGGGTGAGCTCGTCATTCTCGCTTGTAGAAGAAGTATGTAGTTCTTCCAAGTTATTCAAAGGACGTCGTTTAGTTGTATGGTGATGATGATGATGATGAGGGTGTTGTGCTATTCGGGTGGAACGGCGAAGGACGAGGTCAACGGCAGCCATAGACAACGAGTCCAGTACAATTCGATCAGGAAATAGAAATTGCAAAATGAATCCACAATCAACGAATCACGTAAGCGTGCACGGACCATATCACGTGTCACTCGCGACTCATCCAAGTTAAACCCCCTTTACGCCAGTCTCGCCCCTTATGCAATATTTTTTTCCTCTCCCTTCCCTCAAGATCCATTTCTACCTTTCTTAACGCACTCACGCTCTCCAATCTAGGTGAGCTTAACATTGGCACGAGATTCTGGACTAGTGAAGAGTTGAAGGGTGTTGGTAGTCTTGCGGTCGGAATAGCTGGATATGAGGCTGGATTTTAGGATTGTTATGAGCAGCACTACTGGTGAGCAGGGCACATCTTGGCTTTGAACAATCTGTATTTCGCAAAGGTATACGTTATTTTATTCCTGACCCGTTCTGTATCAAATGATGGTCAACCTCCGCACGCGGTCCATGCAATCGTTCAATTTGCCATTTCAATTCCTCGATCGAAGCTTGGACTATTTGTTACTAGTGTTGTGCGAACTTCGTGCTGTGGTTTCGCTGGGTGCGGCAGACTCGGATTCCCTAATTTCTTTGACTGCCGTAGGCCTTTGAGATCGAGCACATTGATTGCACGACACACTCAAGCTAACCCGAGGTGTGCTCAAGATCGAGGGCGGAAGGACCAACTGAAATCTGGAGACTGGGAATGTCAATTTCATACGAGCTTCGGCCGGACACTGCTACTCTGAGTGGACGAGCCGACAGTCAAGGTCATCACGATCAAGTACTTTCACTGTACCTTTGGCCAGAGATGCAACATTAGGAGGTATGGATAATGATGAAACAGGTGCCCACATCTGATGCTACCCGCCGACTGAATCTCATTCTTTGAATGGCCGCAATATTCAGAGGAAACTCACCACAAGGGTTTGCCGGCAAAACGGGATGGACCTGGGTGTTCAATTCATTTAGCAGAATATTGGGGTCTTCTAAGAACATAGTTGGACTAGAACGATAAAAAGAAACATAGATCGAGTAACTAGCACTCAGCAAAGAGTGCGAAGAGCCTATCAGACAGATTTCTTGAAAGTTGATGGAACAATGGGCCAACAGGAACTGAGGAGGCGATAAGAGACGAAGCGACGTTGCTAAGAAGTGGCAAGCTTGAGCTCGAATCCATGGCTTGTTTGGACATGTCGACAAGCACTGGGAGCCAGTGACAGCAGTAAACTGTGTAGTTGATGCGCGGCAGTTGCCGCACCAGTCGCAGCAGTGGCGCAGCATGTTCAAGATGCCCGCAGCGTTTTCACGATTATGGCATTTGCCGTGTTCAAATTGGCTCTAACTAGAAGAGGTGTTGGACCACAAGTATAGCCGACTATCCATCATGTAACCATCACAGATAGTACGAGCGCTGAGCGCTGAACAGTGGTATATCTAACACGAATACCAGGATCGTTACACCCACATTTGCTCGCACCCATCCCTCGAATATGACCGTCGTCCTAAATGATCCCAGTTGGTGGCCGAAAATCAATTCGAACGTTTTTTATAGCTATTGGATATGTTCGTTGCACCAGGATCTCTCGATCTAGTGACATTGATTCCCGTTTCGCAGTTGCCGCCGGCGTCGTGGTGGTATATGACTGGGGTGAGCAGAACAGTGTTTGAAAACTACCGACATTCTTATGATATTTCCAGCACTAACACTAGGACAAGAGGTAGGTCGATATTATCGTCGCAGTAGCCAGCTCGCTGAGAACGGTGTCATAGATTGAGCTGATCTGGGTGAGTGTCAAAGCACATATCAGGATACTAATACCATGAATTCGCGACAGAAGCATCGTTGGTCTCTCATGACTGTGCTGTATTTGGTTGTTCGTACCTTATATTGTGCTATAGCGTGGTTGGCGAGCTGTGCTGATTCTCCAACGCTCTAGATACGCTATATTGGAATACCATATTCTGTGTATGTGTCGAGGCCAACAGATTGGCACCGTACTAATAGCTCACCTCTCACGATCAGTGTGTATATGTTGGGTATGTTTGATATGCGCTGTATTCGATTCTTCTGACCTGCGGCACATAGCATTTGCGCCATATATCTCGTTGACTGATGCAGTGGGTATTACGCAACCATCCTATTCTCATACAAATGAATACACTCATTTGTAGGGGTGAGTGAAACTCTGGACGTTGAACTTGGCTCGACATAATAACTACACAGGTGTGAGTTGGAACGTTTAATCCTACTACGATGGTGATCACTAATTGTGTGTTTCAGGTAATAACATGTACTACGCGATAAATGGGACAAATGTGGTTGTAACTGCCATGTTGGGCGGTGAGTTACCCAGCTGCGATACCTCAGTGATATTGACTCGACTGGAACATGATACAAGTCATCATGGTTGCTCGGTTGTATACCATGTACGAGAGATCTAGAATGATCCTCATCATCCTTGTTTTTATCTTCCTGGCTGTTAACATTGCCTGCGGAGTCGTGACGGCAATAGCACTCAAGCATGCTATACTGGGTAAGCTTTACTCGTTGACTTGAATAATACACCTCATTTGACAAACACCAGAGGAACTAATACTTTCTGGCACATATATATGCGATCTCGGATATGATGGAGATGTCTGGCTTCTGAACTCACTGAATTGGATGCTCTACACTGTCTGGGAGGTCCTCGCACTGTGTCTTTCAATCTGGATCGCTGTAAAACACTTTCGTGACCTGCGACGACTCGGGCCATCTCGGACAAGGTCGACCATTGGGGACTGTTTCACAGTGCTGATAAAATCTCACGTGCTTTATTTTGCAGCGTAAGTTTGTAATGTGGATGTGGTTATTTTCATGTGCTGACGTTCTGCACGTACTAGCTTCGTCTGTGTCCCTTGTCTTGAGCTTGCGATTCTCTCTCCAGAGCTTGCGACTCTCACTCCAGGGCTTATGGTACGCTGACCTATCGCTGACATCCACGTGTAACCACTGCTAATCATCCCCGGAGAATTCAACTTCTATGGGCACTCAGGTACTTGTTGGTGTTCTTCCGATTCTCTTGGGCGTGCAGATGTTTGTTCTGGGACCACGCCTCATCCTTAGTATTCGAGAATATCACGCTAAACTCGTGGCCAACTCCAACGCAGAAACTAGCATGACTTCGATTGTCTTCCAGGAGCGTGTGCATGTATCAACTAGCAGTACTGTGTAGTGCCACACCATATTCAAGGATCTGATCTCTTCACCTCTGGCATAGGTTTCTCGACAACGTCTGCGATACGGTTCGGGTGTTTATTCAATTCTAAGCATGTACTGTTCAAAGATTTGAGGCTAGAATTGCACCAAAGTTCATGCAATCTACATGTGTTCTTGGTTCAGAGGACCATCGAAGACACTCCTTTTTATTCAGTGGTCATCACACACTTGGACACATTGAAATGTGCACAGCGAACGACCTGCGACATCACTACAACTTGACATGCCTCTGAAATAAATATAAACCAATGAAGATACTGACTGATAGCTGCACATCAAGCTTGAAGCCGTCCATCTTCTCCCTTGTTCTGTTCTTCAACACAACACTCACTAACAGTGCATGTACTGAATGATTAAAAAAAACAAGAAAAATCGCTGACATCAATTTTTTGTTAAGAAAGGTATCGCCAACGTATGTGAAATATCCCATTCAAACACCGGCTAGGAAGCTCTTCTCCTTTGGCAGACACCCTGATAAACGGTCGAGTAAATGGAGTGAGGATTTTGCGTTCTGCGGGCGTCATCGAATGGAGGTCAGCAAGATCAGACATATTGACAAACGCTAATTGGCGAGCTTCGTCTGACAGGCAGTGGACTAGCACAGGATGCAGCGACCAAATCATGAAAAGTACAGGTGTCGCCATATAGCACGGGAACAAAAGGAGCAATGAGAAGTGGTAACAGGATGTGAGCTTGCGTGAGTGTTGTACAACGTGCTGGATGGTGTAGATGGTATCCATGTATGACTGACTATGGTGTCGTGAAACAAAATGGAAGAGTAATTTGGAGGTCAAAAGGAGGGAGGGCACGCAAATGAATTGCAAATAAGCAGCACAGCATGACGGGATGGACACCATTGACACCGAGCCGGCGGCTATTCGTTAGATATATATGTTAGACATAGGCCTAGTACTGGCACTGGCACAACGTTTTCACGATGCCCTCGGCCAGCTTACTAGTATAGAGCACTGGCATGATTTGCCGTGTTCAATTTGGTTCTAACTAAAGGAGGGTTTCCCTGATGAAAATTCAGGTACGACCAGCTATCCATCACCATCATGTAACCGTCATGCCGATTTTGGTGATATTACGAGCCCTGACTCGGAGCGCTGGAAGGTAGCCTTCCTATATTTGACACGAACACTAGGTCGTTACACACCACAACATCCCCCACTCGCTCACCCATCCCTCAAATATGACCGTAGTCTCGAATGGTCCTAGTTGGTGGCCAGTAGTCAATTCGAATGTTCTTTTCAGCTATTGGATAGGTTCGTCTCATTAAGGTGTCTCGATCTAACATTGACCTGCAGTTTTGCAGTTGCTGCCGGCGTCGTGGTGGTATACGATTGGGGTGAGCAGGACAGTGTTCGCAAACTGCTGACATTCTTATGAAATCCAGTATTAACACTCGGACGAGAGGTAGGTCGATGTCATCTTCGGAACAGCCAACTCGCTAAGAATAATCTTATAGATTGAATTGATCTGGGTGGGTAACAGCTCCATATCAGAAGAAAAACAACAAGTACAATAATTTTTGCGCAGAAGCAACGCAGGTCTCTCATGACTGTGTTGTATTTGGTTGTTCGTACCTCATGTTGTGCTATAGCCTGGTTGGCAAGTTGTGCTAACTTCAAACTATTTTAGATACGTTATAGTGGAATATTATTTTCCGTGTATGTGTCTAGGTCAACAGATTGGCACTGTGCTAATAGCTCATCTCTGACAATCAGCACCAATGTTCTGGGTATGTCTCGTATCCGCTGTGTTCGATTCTTCTGACCGGCGGCACATAGCATTTGCGCCATTTATCTCGCTAACAGATGCAGTGAGTATTACGCAACCATACCATTCCCATCCAAGTGAATACAATCATTGTGCATAGGGGTGAGTGAGATTCTGGCGATTGAATTTGGCTCGACATAACGATTGAATAGGTGTAAGTTGGAGTGTTTGATCCTAGTACGAGGGTGATCACTAATTGGGAGTTTCAGGCAACATTTTGTACTGCGCACTAAATGTGACAAGTGTGGTCGTGACTGCCATGTTGGGCGGTGAGTTACCTAGCTGCAATACCACTGTGATATTGACTCGACTGAAACATGATGCAAGCCATTATGATTGCTCGATTGCATACCATGTATGGGAGATCTAGAATAATCCTATCAATCCTTGTTGTTATCTTCCTGGCCGTTAACATCGCCTGCGGAGTAATGGCGGCACTAGGACTCAAGGATACTGCAGTGGGTAAGCATTGTACGTTGACTCCAAGAACAACATAGCTCATTGGACAAACACCAGAGGAGCTGATAATCTCTGGCACATATATGTGCCATCTTACACTTGAAGGGAATGCCTGGTTTCTGAACTCAATGTCTTGGATGCTCTACACTATTTGGGAGGTCATCGCACTGTGTCTTTCAGTCTGGATTGCCGTGAAACACTTTCACGACCTGCGACGACTCGGTCCATCGACAGGATCGACTATTGGGGACTGTTTCAGAGTGCTGATGCAATCTCATGTTCTTTATTTTGCGAGGTGAGCTTGTAATGTCAATTTAGTTTTCTTTATCTCAACTTCCGCGCGTGCTAGCTTTGTTGGTGTCTCTTGCTTTGAACTTACAATACCCTCTATAGAGCTCATGGTGCGCTGACCCGTTGTCAACATCTACGTGCAACCACTGCTGATTATTCCTGTAGAATCAAAGTTCTTTCGGAACTCAGATACTTCTTGGTGCTCTTCCGATTTTATTGGTTGTGCAAATGTTTGTGCTGGGACCACGCCTCATCCTTAGCGTTCGAGAATATCATGCCAAAATAATGGCTGACTTTGATGCAGATATTAATATAACCTCGATTGTCTTACAGGAGCGTGTACATGTACCGACTAGCAGTACTTTGTGGTGCCACGTCATATTCAAGGAGACTTAGTCTCGCTGAATCTAATATTTTCGCCTTCGGCATGGGCTTATCGACAACGTCTGCAATCGGAAGGACCATGATAACCCTCTGATATCACTACAACTGTGAAATAGATTGGTAATATCACTGTAAGCAAGCCATCCATCTCTCTCTCGTGCTCTTCTTCAGCAACTACCGACAGTAGTTTGTTGAATCAGGTATCGCCAACGTGTATGGCATGTCCTATGCAGTTGAGAAGCTCATCTCCCTTGGTAAACACCCTAATAAACAATTGTGTAGATGGGGTGGGGAGATCGTGTTCTGCAAAGGTTATCGAGCGGAGCACCCTGGCAGATCAAAATCAGTTTCATCTATTCATAAAGTCTGATGTTCCCATCGCTCGGATGGATTGTGCTTGACATGGAGATTCAGGATGATATGATGTCCCAATTTCTGATAGTATGTTGAAAACTCATAAACAACGCTTTCACCCAAAGGTGAGGATGATGAAAGCGGATCGGAGGATGTGAAAGCAATAAGGCCTTCAAGAGTCATTAGTCAAGTATAAACAGCTCGAAATTTTGATCTCTCTGTATGGAGAATTCGGAGAGGACAGAAGGGATCTTCGCGATTGCTCCACGGAGCCGACCATGGACGAAACTGCGGATGGAACCAACACCTCAAAAGATGGCGTAGATATCTGTCATCGGTTCTTGAAGCTTGAAGCTTGAGCTCTTTTCGCAGGAGCTCATAGGAAGCGCACATAGCTCCGCAAGAACGTCTGACTGATTCGTGTATTCCGTCCGACTGGCCTTGCTGTTCTAGAAAGCATGCAGTCAGAAACTGTCAGATAACGGCTTCAATCCCACGGGAACTTTGATCAATGCGAGCTCCTTCAGAAAAAGATACCTCAACCTTGTGATTGCTCGATAACAATGATCTACCGATTGCTCCCATGGCTGCGAGTTCGAACTGACGCCTGTGGATGTCAGAGATACGTTGATATTGGATGTTTCATCTTCGGTCGAGAGGTAGAATGGAGTGAAGGTTTGATTTCAGCCAAAATCTCTCAAGTGATGCCATTGCTGAACCTAACCTCAGCGAACTATTCGTAAATCGATTCGCTGCGCCACGACATTGATGAGCTAAAAGACAAAATGAAGAAAGAACTTTTTTACATCAACATTTCTTATGCAACGCCAAACACTATGAAAGTAGCCTATGAATCCCAGAGGGCAGTTTGTATTTCGCTCCAGAATTCCGAATGGGCTTGTCAGTGTACAAGTTGTTGCAGTTAAAGTGAATTCCACAATGCAGAAAAGACAATAACAACCTCATCTATTGAAACCGATGCGATATATGCTTTACAAGGGCCGTTTGGGAAGTAGCCTAATGATACGGTCTCGCTTGACTGTATGTCCGTCCTTCCCGAAATATCGGGTGGAATCAAAGGACCAGTGCAGTATACCAATAATCCAGTCTTGCAGCCCTTGAAGGTAAATAGCTACCTGTTTGTCAAGCTCTTTGCCCCATGAGGGGATGATAGCGCGGTTGTGTTCAAAGCGCTGGATAGCACCCTTGCACAGCCAACCGGAATAGTCTAGAGCGCCTTGCAAATTCAGGTCTTGTTCGCGCATAAGCACAACAACAAGATTATGTGTATCATGGCGAGATTGCTCCACATTGTAAGAGAAAATATCCTGTCAAGAGTGATGTCAGCAGTGCCGACAACGTCTGACAAAGAATGAGAACCCACATTGGACCAAGTAATAAAATCATTGGCTGCCTCTTCCACGGCTATCATGACCGGATGTGACATTACTTCATCAGGTAGATCAATCCCGGCTGCATATTCAATGAAGACAAAGCAAGGCTTGCAGGCGCTCGTGTCTCGCCTCACGGTGATATAGGATTCAAGATCAGGGATACGTTTCTTGGCACGATCGTCTGCCTGCTTAGCCACCGCAATGAAGAATAGGTCCATTGTGTGAATAAACCGCTCAGTGCAGCCAGGGCTGCTGGTCTGCCTAAAGCGGCTGAAGTACCTAGTATACGGACGGTCAGTCTCTAGTGAAAATGTAACTCAATAAACCGGCGTACGATTTGCACATCTTTACACAGAGTTTTTCTGTCTCTGAGTTGATGGGATAACGAAGCGCAGAAATGCAGCATTCACGCATTCCCCACGTACTGTCGACATCGAACTCATCCAACCAGTCATCCATATTGAACAACCAGTCCAAGAAATCTGAGCAGACTCGGAGATGGAAAGCATCGGCATCAGGGTAGCAAGCTGCGGCAAGTTCACCTGCGCGCAAACCCATACATGTGGTAATTTCGAGCTCTGTGAGATGCGTTCCAGTAAGAAGCCATTTTTCAGACGCGCGGGAGATTGGGTAATAGCGAGGGTTCAGTCGCAGGGGATAATGGACATCACTGACAAGATCAGGTAAAACGAATTCTGTAGGCTCGGAGTCGGAAAGAGTGGATGAATAGGCTACAGGAGAAGTCATGCTGTAAATCTGGATACACTAGGCGTAAGTTGGGGACATAAGCAATAGATTACTCTGGTACGTACCCGCCTTTATAGTGGACGTGCCTTTCGCGGTCAAATCCGTATTTTGGAATGGTGATTACAATGCAAGTAATAGGAACGATAAACACATGCCATGGCAGCAGTGCCGGTAACCGCTCGCTAAGTAGGGCATAAAGTTAGAGTGTAAGCAATCCAAACATGACCGCATACTCGCCACATAAGGGCACCACATAATGGTGTGCACCGGTCTTTTGTGTTTTATGATAGGTTAAAAACATGCCCTGCCAGGTATGTATGTACCAAAATGGCAAAATTTAGCGCCTGGTCAGTCAGTAACACCCAACATCGTCAAAGCTGAACGAATTTGGGAAAGGTACTAGAGACCTGGCTCGGAGGCAAGTGAATTCCGAGGGCGAATGAAAGTCACAAAACCAGATAAACAACTGCTGCAAAAGATGAGCCGGATTTGGGGCGGGCAACGGATTCATATCACGTGCTATCCGTGAACCTGATTTCAAGAATAAGTCGCATGAAGAGATGCAGCAACATTCTCTTAGGCCTCAGCATATTGAAGTAATGTTTGTGGTACCGGCCGCAGCGGCATTTCCTTCGACGTACTGGAAAACATAGATGTCGATGTAAAATTGACAACATTATAGTCATCCACCGTGGATTGCTATGTATGATGATGTTTGAGACGTCGAACTCACTGACGTGGAAACCGTGAGCATTCCAATTGACGAAGTTTACGTGCTTACTCACATCAAGAAGACGACTTCGCACGATATCCTATACAAGAGACAATGGACTTCGTGTCAATGTATTCAATTAGTCTCTAAATTATGCCCCTCGCGTGGTATCTCTCCTGCGGAGTCCCATAGATATCAGAATAATCCTGCTGCATTTTATGACATAGCAATTGAATCCGCTTATCAGCAAGACTCACCAGGTTCTTGCTTTCAGAAAGAATTTGTTGTTCGATCGTTGTCCACCAGGAGGTGCTTGTTGATTCCGTAAAAGCAACCGCCGTACTATGTTGTTACATAGTAACCTAGAAGCGTGCAGCAAGTGGTCTGACCGGTCAGGCCGTCAGGGACAATACTTACTAGTGCAAAGTGGACCGTCGTTGGGAGAAAGCTTACCAGATATTAAGAGTCTCGAGTCTTGACTAGTGATGACTCCACCAAATGCTATTGTGCTGTGTCTAAAACACATTTGACACAATACAACAGCATTTCGTGGCACGGACTGTAGCTGACCAAAGGTCGACCGGTCAAGATAGAGATGTGCTGGGTGTAAAATTTGCTCGCAACGGAGTTGAAGTCCGCCTTGTTACATAATACGACGGGGCCAGCCTCCTAGTGTGTTAATATGATGTGTGAGTCTACAAACATACCATACTGCTTCTCCTTTTCCGCACAGCTCGTATAGTCGACTCGTCAATCATCTCTCACTAATGTCTTCCGCCCAGTCTTGGGCCACCTTGAGTATTTGCACTCAAACTGTGTATCGTTCATAGGCCGTTCCGCTCGCAAGGTCAGCTCCCGCCTTTCAATTCTTCCTACCTTCGACTTCTTCAAGGAGGTGCCACCCGGGGGCTTTTTAGATGGCATGGGTGTGATATTAGATGCTCGAGTATGTATCTCATCGCGTTTTCCCTGCTAAACATGTAGATTTGATTTCGTCATGCCACACCCACCGCACCGTTTCTACCCAGACATGCCATTCCAACCCTCAAGCACCTTACAAGTTCTATATGCCACGCTCTCCAACACTACTCTAGCATCCAACTGCATCCACCGCCCGCGCACCCTCCAGCACCCCGCTATGTTCCCACCATTTTTACGGCACTGTCGCAGACCTCGTCACCGGACGTCTATACTCTCACTCTCGCTGTGTAGCCTCGTGCACTGGCAAGTATATTCTCCCTTCTCTTGGTTTTTTTCACTTTTGTACTAAGAACACTAAATAGACTGCTCCATCATCCCATCTGTCCAATTGGCACATCCGATCTATCGCACATGTTTTAGCACTCCCCACCACGTATCTCACTCAACAACCCATCCACCTGCAGAAGCCACGGTCTCCAATTTCCTCAACACCCACCGCCTCCAACCGCTTCTTGCCTCCGTTTCGTCGCTGTGCCGTTTTTCCGATTTTCCGATTTTCTCCCCGTCATCTTCTAGCATCTCCTGCCATGTTCACAACTATTCATTTATCATCTAGCCTGCTGTGGCTACTGGCACTTTCTCGTGGGCCGCGGCTGCCTTGGATCAGCTGTTTAGTGATGACAAGTCAGCCAGCTGGTTCATCCGTATTTGCGTACGCTTTCCAATGTATTGTGGTCATACTGGTGAGAAACTCGCATTTTAGTCTATCTTTTCTACCGATAATCCTACCACTACTCACCAGCCGGGCTCCGAGATCTTTCGAGTCTTGTGAGAATCAAGTTACTCATGCCCACCATGATGGCGAACGCACGTAGGCAGAATGGTTACGAGTCTAGGCCCTATTCTGGGCACTAGGGACTTCCTTGTTGCTGGCCACATGGTCTGGACTCTGCATTGGCGCCTTGAAGGACTTCACTTCACATGATTAATATAAATTCATTCGAATATTCTCTTGAAACGCAACACTGAAGAAATAGTAGTGCGTTCCGACTCTCAGATCTCAAGTCTTCGGCTTTTTGGATTCTGAGATGATATAAAAAATCCATCACTGAAGTAGACAGATGTGCATGTATCAGTCAAATGTCAGTAGCCAATATTTAATTCCAAATCAAGTTGATTTTCTGTTATCGATGGCTTATGTCGTCCTGCAGTGTCATCCAGCGTTCCATTTATCTTCGATATGCACTAGTACTACCTACTGGTAAGAAACAATGGTTATTTTTATCAGTTTATGACAACTCGAGCAAGACACGTCAGAACTCCGGAAGCGACAGGTAACAAAATCCCATAGAGGGCGAAGAAAGGTCACGGTTGTACCGACCGCGTCTTGAGATGACTCGGATACCCGCGGGTGCAGTCGCTCGGTCGGAAAAAAGGAGGAATTAGACTACAATCCAAATGTGGACAAAGAATATATACAGTCGTTGAAACAATATATGGAAGACCTTATTTGCGGACCGGCAGTACGACCGTGACTTTTTCAGCGTGTATATAAATATAAACATGCATGCTCGACTCCATGGTTCGTTTGGAGCACTGGGAGGTTCCAGTAACTAGCAGTTGATGCTCAGCGCTCAGTACTCAGTGCTCACTCACCGTTTGGTAGCACCGCAACAGCGGTCGCGGCAGTTGCCGCAGTACAACCGCAGTAGCATTTTCACGACACTGTCACACCGCCCATTCTATTACTGGATTAGGTACATAGAGGAAAGCTTCCACTCACAACTGGTTCTTCAAGATACCTCCCAATATCGGTCGACTTCATGTCTTATCTGCGTAGTTGGTTTTCGTTTGATACCTCAAGTCCCGTGACCACGGCTGAGCCCAACGACTCCTACCCAAACCAGCCACTTCCAGTCCTAGAAGTTAATGAAGATGATGAGGACGATGGATCGGACACTGCAGGTGAAGACGACGTACCGCCCGCTTTTCCAGCGATCAACAGTGCACAACGTGCTGCCACTTCGCCTTCTTCATCTTCAGACTCATCCAGGGGATTCAGCATACCAAACATACTCACCGACTCTGCATTGATGCCCCCGCCGCCTGCGCCCAGCCTTGCTACACGCCGACCAGGTGTTCCGCCTCCACAGAGTTCATCGTCTCTTCTTGCACCTATGACTACGACTCAACCACCCAAACGACTTTCCAGACGGGATAAAGTTGCTTTAGCGCCTGGATTTGGTCCTCTTGATTGGGGAAATCTCAAGGCATCTGGCCAGAACTTACGCGTAAGCAAGTCGATGGCGTTTCTATTGCGATGTACTGAGATTTTATCAGGGAGTCGATGCATTAATGCGCATTCCACCATCTGTGCTTAAGTTGCACAACAAGAAAGAGGATGCTTGGACAGCGATCAACGGGAAGGTCTATAATATCACACCCTACCTCCCATATCATCCAGGTGGTGAAAAGGAGCTCATGAGAGTAGCGGGTAGAGATGGAACTAAGTTGTTTTGTGAGTACTTGCCATATCTTCATATGGGCTGCATTAAACGGGAAAACTTAGCCCTGACACATGCATGGGTGAACGCGGACTTCATGCTTGATGCATGCCTAGTCGGATTCCTAGTCTCAGAGCCAAGCTAATAATTGATGGGACGTGACGTTGCATATAATTAATATTGTTTAAACTAGAACTGCATGCTGCTATCGATATCTGTACCCGATCATCCGATCACTTGCTGTGCTATGACGGGTGCCGCATAGGTACTGTGATGTATTTGGCGCCCAAACCGGACCGCTACGAGATGGACATTTGGGCTGTGGTTACTTGTGTGTTCTTCTTCTGCTAAATTTGTGCAAAGCCCTAACAGGTGACTACCAGAGTTATCGTGATATTGAGTGTCGCAACTCACTACAAGACTATCACCTTGATCCAATAGAAACGTCACCATGCGGCTGAAGGCACCTCTGGAACTCGGTCGTCCGTCGAAGAACGCAGAGATCCGTCAATCGTCATAATGTGATTCAGAATATCTTGATTATATCGCATCCCAAAATGGTAAACGAGTGATGTGGTTGCGCAATATGACCTTCGACTGGCACCACATTCCGCATTGAGTTTCAGGGAGTGGTCGCCTGACCTCTTTGTCCCAATATAAAGTGCGAGGAGTGTGTAACGCAGACGCTGACAATATTCTTTCCCTTAAATTGCGACAACATGGCACCAGTAGCTATCAGTGAAGAAAGCGGCAACGGAACTATCGGCAGTATTGCAGAGTCGAAGAAAGTTCAAGCTAATCAACGGATAGAGGAAACTCGGATCATAAGTCCCTTCTACTCGCCCAGTGCTGGTAACGAGAACGACGATGACTATTCGTATGCCAAGTATAAGGTGAGTGACTCTGGATTTCAATCTCACAGGCAAAGACTGATGCTTTACCAAGCCCCGCTTCCCCGTTGTGAATTGGGAACCGCTCACTGAGATTGAGGTCACCGACCGCGGCCACTTTGCAGATTCAAGCAAGACGGCTCTCTTCAGTGCTGCACAGAAAGTGAAACACCTTACACCCGCCATTGGCACAGAGCTCGTTGGCATCGACCTCCGCCAGCTAACAAATCAACAAAAGGACGAACTGTAGGTACCATCTACATGACTGCAACTATGTTTTAAAGAGTCTATCATGCAAGCGCCCTTCTTGTTGCGGAGAGAGGCGTTGTTTGTGAGTGAACCTAAATAGGCATCCTACTTGGTGAACTAACACATCCGTCGCGTAGTCTTCCGAGACCAGGAGCTCAGCATCCACGAGCAACTTGACATTGCTAGACACTTTGGACCCCTTCATAAGCACGCGACGACCCCCGTCCCTCGTGAACCAGGACTTGAGGAGGTCCATGGTGAGTCAGGTTGTTCAAAAAACTGTGTGACTGTTAATTTGATCCTTCAGTCGTTTACAATGACGCTTCCCGACGCCCTGACGCTAGCGCGTTTTCGAAGATCGAGCTTTGGCACAGCGATGTGACATACGAAATCCAACCGCCAAGTACCACGTCTTTGAAGGTGATTACTGGTCCCGAGTATGGCGGTGACACGCTCTGGAGTTCTGGGTAAGTAGCAGAAGATGTCCCGTTGTGCAAAGAAGCTATATTGATGATCACGTACAGTTATGCTCTTTATTCCTCCCTTAGTCCAGGCATGCAGGTATACCTCGAGGGTCTCACAGCTCTGCACAGCGCCGTCGCGCAAGCGGACGGATCTCGCGCGGCTGGCTTCCACGTCCGTCGCGAACCTGTTGAAAGCATACATCCTGTCGTTCGTGTCCACCCAGTGACTGGCTGGAAGAGCGTTTATGTCAACCCTGGCTTCACTCGTCGCATACTTGGCGTCCCTAAAGCTGAATCCGACACCATTCTCAATTTCTTGTTCCACCAGATCGCCGAGAATGTCGATTTCCACGTGCGCTTCCACTGGGAGCCGAATTCAGTCGCGTTCTGGGATAACAGGGTCAGTGCTGTTTCTACTCGACGAAGAGCGTAGAGTTTGACCAGATAACAGATTGTGACTCACACTGCAACTTTCGATTTCTGGCCTCAAACTCGCCATGCACTCAGAGCTACGCCTCATGGCGAGAAACCTGAGTCCGTTGAAGACTACGAGAGCCGGACAGGCAAAGTGGCGAAAGATCGCCAGATTGAGATCTGGAAGGAGCAGGGAGTCGAGATTCCTCAGTCGAAGAAGGGTCTGTCTCGGGCACGCGGATATAACGACTGAGATGTTGGTTTATGCTTGATTGCAGAGTATGTCAGAAGTTCAAACCACTGTGGCTTTTGGACAGAGCGAGTGAACAGTCCTGCAGCAAAAGCCTTTAATCTAAACATCCTTGAGAAAATCGCCACATAGAGACGTCGAGGTTCTGACTGATAGCAGATGTTCCGGCCATACTACCACTAGTGAGTACTTCAACGCACCCTTCGCAAACACTCTTCATTTAGGTTCGAATATACCATCCACTGCTACAAAAGTCTATAAAGTCTCGACAAACGCCCACCCCCAAGTTGAACTCGAAAACATAACGGGCGGCAGCCCTGCGCCATCGAGTTCATTGCGCGCCAGCCTCACCTCAATCTCCGACAGGTAACCATACTCGAGACTTTCGGCGTCGTAATTGCTTGATGGTCTCTCGTGAATCGCGACATTGTGCTCAGATTATAGACATTGTATCGTAAACACATTACGAGAAGACCACAAAATGTTGAGATGCAACACTAAAGTGCTCCAGTCAAAATACGAGCAGATAAATTATATGGTTCTTCCTCCTTATTAGTCCTCAAACATCACAAGTGAAAATGATACACACATATGATAGTCATGGGCTCTCAGAACCCTCGCCATTAATTGCATTGTTGAAACTTAAGCAGCACTTTGCTAGACGGAATAGTTGTTTCCCGTCCCGATCGATCGCAAGCGATAGCGGAGTAGAGATACTCATACCATCTCGTGTTGTGGCACCCAGAAAATCAGCAAAATTGCGCAGGGCTCTTGTGTGATGACTGATACGTCCTGAAGTCTCGGCGTCCATATCTGAATGATCCTCGAATCCTCGTAAAGCGCGTTCGTAGTCGAGCACACACTGGATCAGATGAAAGAAGTTTCCTCCATCTCGCTCAACAGCCTCCAGAATGCGATTATCCGTTTCATTCTCGCGGAGGCTGTCAAGCCAGTCAGCAAATTTGGAGCAAAGTGAGACGATTTCTGTGTCTGGGCTTGAGTTTGAGAAATATGATGATTCATCGGAAGAGCCGTATTCATCGCTCTTGTAGTCTTTCCCGTACTGGATGTTTTCTCAGAGTCAGTGTCACGCTTGTGGAGACTTGAAAGAACCTACCTGTTTCCTTGGAGGCTGGCGTCCAGTGGATTTGCGAGCGATATTCTTCCGGTGGCGCTTCACTCCACCAGGGACGGAAATTGGACTTGGATGAGACCCTGACACAGAGATGTTGGACGACATGTGAGTGTAGTACAAAGCACTAAGCAGGTACCCGTGTTCAAAGTGCACGTCCAAGTCTGCACGTGGGAGAGAATTGCTGTTATGTAACAATTGTAGGTGTGTATTCCTCAGGTACGGTAAATTGAAGCACCATACTCGGACATTGTCATGTACGTCGCACCCCATGGTCATGCTATGAGAGGTTCAGTACACCATGAACCGCACTCACATCTTCCTCACATCTCTGTGGAATCAGGTACAAGACCCCCAATATTAATTTTCAAGATTAGGTTCGGTTTCGAGGCTCCAGGAGGAACGTTCGACTAGGCTCTTACAAGCGCACTTTTAGCATGGCTTGTGCAGTCTTCCTTCCTTGCCAACCATCCGAATCGGGTTCCAAGAATGTTATGGCCAAGTCAGGTGAAGTTTCGGCGACTCGCCATCCAAGTTCCAATGAGTCACTGACTCAGAAAGTATGTGACAACCTCCATTATTAGTTATAGTCACTGCAGCGGCGCTCCGGCTTCCACAATCGACATCAACCGAGTCACTGTTTGCCTGAGATCATGGATTTGGTACCACAATCTTGGTCACTGTCAAGCCTGCCAGCAAATAACTGACCCTTCATTGGTGACGAGTCCTCGAAAGTCATTTCAGCCCCACTCGCACGATCCAATAACTGCACATCCCTTGGTCATCATCATCGCACCTCAACTATCATCAAGATTGTCGGCTGTCTCTTATCAAAATTCCGTGCCGAGACATCCAAATTCCTAGTGCATAGTCGGCACCATCCAAGTCCCGATATGCATGAGCACCTTGTGCCTCACGGCGTGCGACCGTTTTTGTCTCACAAATGCTAGTCTGATACTTTCGTATGGCCGTTGTACTTCACAGAGAGGCACCGCCATACTCTGCTTTTCCTGTGCATGAGAGTCTATTCAAGCTGTCGTGGTATCCTAGCACTAATAGCTGGTGTCAATTGGACGTTTCGCCGTCTGAGTTATTTTGGGTCGCGTCCTAGTCATGGTGTCGTGGTACGTCCTTGAAGGCCCATTGACAGATCGTTGATAACTCCCAGAGAAGTACACTGCTGACATGTGGATAACAGGGGTGCTGAGAGACCGTCCTCGGCGCAATCACACACCGATACAATCGAGAGATACCAATTACTTCAAACAAGAACGCAGGCTATTTACTGCTGCAAGATAAAAGCTGCGAGGACATAATATTTTCTTACCACTACTCTCGCGAACGATAGCATCGCTACCTATCGAGAACAATCGCGATGTTTATTCTGTTTCTAGTCGTTTCTCTCATCTCGTCGATTAATGCTACATCCATAGTATCTCGCTCGCAGTCTTACCCACTATCTCAGCCCGCTGTACATGGCCCCAAAACTGGATTATTCATAGGGAATGGACGCATCGCTCCTGATGGATACAGTCGCTCGTGAGTCTATTATCACGGCACTCAAAACTGATTCCTGATCTTTGACAGAGCAACGCTTGTCAACGGCGCATTTCCTGGGACTTTGATCACAGGCAAGAAGGTAAATTTTTGTTGATCTCCTTGTCGGGCGCCAGTGCTCACCTCACATTAGGGAGATAAATTTGAAATTGACGTGGTCAACAAGCTCTATGACGACTCGATGTTCCAGGTTACCAGTGTCGTAAGCAGTGTCAAATAATCGATGTTGTCAAAACTAACATTGTTTGTGGTAGCACTGGCATGGCATCAACCAGAATAAAACGAACTATGCCGATGGGGCGTCCAACATCACACAATGCCCCATTACGCCAGACCACTCATTTTCATATTCTTTCTCCGACCCAAACCAGGCGGGCACTTTCTGGTATCACAGTCATTATTCTGTTCAATACGCAAGTATCACTCGCGGCTGGCATGTATAGTAGAGGACTGACCCATGGAACAGTGCGATGGTCTCAGGGGACCCCTGATAATCTATGACCCTGAAGACCCTTGGGCACACCTGTACGATGTCGACGATGGTGAGCGAGAAATTGGTTCATATGAACCTTCTGATCATCATGTGTCTCCAGCAAGTACTGTGATCACGTTTGCCGACTGGTGAGTTTTACGAACGTGGATGATGTGTTCGGTTAAATCAGGGTCACTAGGTATCATGATATAGCCCCCAAATTGCAGGGCAAAATATCCTTCGCCGATTCTATGCTCATCAACGGAATCGGTCATTATTATGGTGCTGAGGGACGCCGGACTAAGCCTGCTGTCATCACTGTCACGCCGGGAAAGCGATATCGCTTGCGCTTGATTCAAATGTCATGCGAAACTGCCGTTCAATTCTCCATCGATGGCCACAGCCTAACTATCATCGAAGCTGATGGAGAGCTGACGCAAAAGCTGGTAGTAGATCGACTCCAAATTCTGGCAGGTCAGCGTTACTCTGTGATTCTGAATGCCACTCAGCCAGTGGATAACTACTGGGTACGCGGTATTCCTAACTACAATCAAACCTACAACGGCTCTGCAATCCTACGCTACGAAGGTGCCACAGAGACCGAACCGACTACGGTTGATACCCCATCTACGCACCCATTGCGAGAGACCGATTTGCATGCTCTGATAAATCCAGTTGCTCCTGGCATTCGAGAGTATGGTAAAGCAGATATCAACATTACCCTCGACGTTTCCTTTCGAAATGACTCTGGCTCAAATGGTGCCCATTTCTATGTTAATGGCGCCACATTGGAATCCCCTTCTAGTCCTGTTCTATCCCAGATTCTTAATGGAACAGACGCTTCTCAGCTGGAACCACACAAGAGTATGTATGTTCTCGGGCCCAATAAAGTGGTAGAGGTGACGATCAAAATGAACACGACAATCGAGTCAGGTGGACCTGTACGTCTTTTCCATTCATTCGATATTTACGTGACTGATACAGATTTATATTATATCAGCATCCCATGCACCTTCATGGGGTAAGTTCACTGTGACTTCGGAGGCATGTTTGGCTGGTACTCATGATTATTAGCATTCATTTTATGTCGTACAGAGCGCAGACGCAGACGACAATACCTTCAATTATGAAAACCCCGTTCGCCGCGATGTGGTCAGCACTGGGATCGTTAGGAACCAAACGGTGATCCGATGGGTCACCGATAATTCTGGCCCCTGGTTCTTGCATTGGTATGACATCAATCCTATCAAGCTGTCAAGAAGGATGCTGACTTTGAACATCAGTCACATTGACTGGCACCTTGATGAGTATGTGTGTGAATCTTCCCGTGAACAAAATGGATAATCCTTCATATCTAGAGGTTTCGGCGTGGTGATGGCGGAAAGCCCCCAGGATACTCCCGCACATGTGAGCCCCGTGCCACGTAGGTCATACGTTAAAAATCCGTTCTTCTATTGCTAAACGGCTTTATAGACGAATGGGGACGCTTATGTCCAATCTATAACGAATACGTAGGACATACCCTGACGGGATCTCAGGGAAATTCAGATCTTCATTGAACAACCCCCAACTGTAATGTTAGTGGGAGAAGCACTTTCGTCGTACTTAATAACGATGTTACTTGACTATTTTATTTCGCACACGAGATGTCGGACAACAAATGAATTAAATATGTTGTTGACTGGACATTTTGTTTGCTATGTCGTTTCGGGCTCGGCATACTGTGTTACGAGTTTCTATGCAAGAGAGCTGCCGAAATGCTGACTGAGTGAAGCCCATCAGGGAAAACCTCCCGTACTAACTTAGATGTAATTAGACAAAATACTTCTAAGTCAGATACACTATCACATTAAATTAGAACTAGATATACATAAACTCGATATTATTCATAGTAACATAGATGTAATTATCGCGAAGTTATATATAGAGTACTACCTAAGAAGTCACTAAACTATGCCTGTCTATGTAACAATTAACGAAAACTGCATCACATTCCTCAAGAACGTTGTTGCCCGTCTTCCCTCCTTGCCAACGAGCACCATTCGAATTGGGTTCCAAGAATGGTATGGTCAAGTCAGGTAAAGTTTTCGGGGACTCGCCATCCAAATCCCAATGAGTCACTGAGAGTATGTGACAACTCTACGGGGTATCGGCATTACCCACGTCAGCGGCTAGAAGGTATGTACAACAGACATTAACGAACATTCTAGACTTATGTTGGACCAGCGGACGTGATCGATAACAGGGCATATGGTGTAGCTGGTTATCACATCCGCTTAGCATGTTGCTGGAGTGCGGGGGGTCTCCGGTTCGAGTCCGGATTTGTCCACTGTTTTGCTCAAGAATCATAGGCCCAGCAGTACAGTGTTTTATCGAATCTTCATCAAATCGAATTTTCAAAGATCGGTCGCCGACTTGCCGATAATCAATGCGTCTTTCCTTTCTTGTGATAAACCAAATATCTATACACATAGCTTAGTGCTGCTACCTAATGGGAGCTCCAGACTCCAGAGGACATCCAGAGCTGGATTTGAGCCACATGGCACATGAAACGCATTGACACCATTAGCACTGCCCAGAGGAGTGATTCTCTAACCTTTTCTGCTCCCCGCAATTTGTAATCAATTGGATGCTTCTACTTCTTGGAAGTACGATATCGAGTGTACAGCTAATTCATCATCGAGGTCATCCATCGTATATACACGTAAGATGCAAAAGATGATCGATGAGATCTCACAGAGGTGACTTATCATATCAAGAGGCATGTTTCGGTTGGGCGCGTACATACTAACAGGCAGATTCCACGACTACGAAACGATACGCGCTGCTGTTGGGCGAAGAAATGACATAAATAAACGAAAGCATTTCCCGTGGGTACAGAGCCATGATTTCGATCACAGGGCTTCATACTTCTTATAACTCTGCTATACATCGGACATACTGGGGTCAACTTAAACCCTATTCTGAGCAACATGAATGACTGGAAGAACGCCTTCATGATCAGAACCCGGTCAGTTTTACCATAACATCATCGCTCTCATTCATGCACCGATGCACATCAGACACGAGGAATTCAAATGAGGTACATTGGGTGAATATGCTGATACGAGTAGAACCATGATCTTTCCAGAAGAGGAATTTAATTTGTCGTGGCATACGTGTACTCAGTAGTGGCGAACCCGACTTGGGAGTTTGTCGTGTCGTACACCGAGTAGAACCGTTCGCTGTGGAAGAACAATTCAGCAATTCATTTTCCCGGCAAAAAATGTAGCTTGACGTACAGGAAACAATAGCCGTTCGTGAAATCCAAGCCAGAACCGCTGCTGTCCCCACTGTCGCTGACGACCAGGTATATGTTATTGGTGCTACCGCCAATGGCGCTGTTCAACGATCGAGGCCAGATTTGCCCATTCGGGGTGAGTTCATAAGTAATTCCACCGATAGTGAAATACAAGGATGAGAGCTGCTCGTACTGGTCGGATGAGATCTGTAACAAGCCAGTGGTCTTATCGAGGGTCGCTCCCGTCGCAGTCTGATATATATTAAAGGCATCTGAATAGTGGATTAGAAGGATTTTGATGTCGTACAGGACACCTACCGGAGGCAATGAGGATCAGGGTGGTTCCTGTATCGACGATACCAGCTGTCTGATCCAGAATGGGCGTAGACCCATACATGATGGATTGATCGATGCCCCAATATGTACTCGCTGGAAATACTGATGTGACGGGCACATAGTTGATTCTTCCAGTAATTTTGGCGGCGTCATAACTGCCAAATGTGAGCTCGCCACTGCTATCACTAGAGGAAGCAGGTGCGAAGAACACTCCGAGTACTTCTAAATTAATTGTTTTCTGCGCATAGAGGTTGTCCATCACAGTTGCAACTTCAGACGTATCATCGACGAGGCCCTGCGTCAGATCAACCGGTCCAAGGCCAAGAATTCCATCCAGGCTACCCATCTGTGAGGCCTCAGATGCAACGCCAATAGATTGGCTGTTAACAACCAGATCAGAGCTGAGTGTCACAGTGTCTGTGTATTCCTCTCCAGAAACAGAACTCCCATCGGCGTATGGAATTTTCTAGAAACGATTCGACAAAGTATGTGCCACATAGAAACAAATACTTACGAATTTATGGAGTGTGTCCCGGCTCGTGGCAGTCTGCTTGTAAGGTTTGTTGCTCCCGATCCAGGTATTTGAGCTTCCGGTGTCTACCAGGAGTGTGTCTGTGTGAAATTGACAATGCGTCAGATAAAGAATTTGCAGGAGCAAGAGCAGCTCACAGTACGTTGCTGGACTCCCCACGCCAACGTCAGCGGTGTATGTCGTCACGGTATTGGATGCATTGACAGAGGAGCTTCCACCAGCTTGAAGGACTTTGAGTCGAGCTCGATCTGCAGCTGCGATGTTCTTGATCCCGTATGAGTTTATTCTAACGGCAAGCTTGAGAGCAGCCGTAGTTGACGCTGTCCGAGGACGAGGTAAAGCGCTCGCTGACAGTGAGAGGAAGGCAAGCGCCAAAGGGGCAAGGAGAGATGAAAGTGATCCGGAGGAAACCATCTTCCTAATGACATCCTTCCTAGCTGGGCCGTTTTATATGGTGGTCGGTATTAGACCATCAAAACGTTATTCTGGCAATATCACGGAGGCGAACAATAGCAAGGCTTCGAAGTGACTACGTTAAGTTGAAATGTGACTGGTTCCGGGGCTCGTTGCATGAAGGTAAATTCGAGTCCTATGAAATCCATCTATGCAGGAAATGAGTGTCGGTTAGTAAGTACTAGCTGCAGCAGATGTCTGACGATGACCTTTGAATGACCCGTAGGATTTCACTGCAGAACCTGTTTAGCAGAAACCATTAGTAGTGTTAGTGTCACTGAGAAGCGCGTGATTCTGCAATTTCAAACTTATTTGAACATCATTTACATGACGAAGTTCTGCACTTACTTGATTTGAAGTTCAACATTCTGGAAGTTCTAAAGAATGCGTTCGAACGCTAGCGGTAGCTTGATCAAGTCATAAAGTATTCGTGTGACTTGCATTGATAGCGGAATATGGTGCTATGAGTCTATCGATAAAGATACAGTCGGGTGTGTATGAATCTTATTTCAATTTGTGCAGAATAGTTGATGCCGAACGTTGCCGAACAACCTGCCATTGGTGAGCGGAGTTTATATTGCAGTTTGTACTATTCACATTTTCGTCACTCTGTAAATCAGAAACTGTTGGAGCCTTTACTTTTTTGAATGCTGGCTATGTAGCAAGGCTGCCAATACGCTGTTTTTGCCAGGTCTTGTTGTTGCCCAAGCTGGACTCTGAATCTCTGAGTCAACATTCCGTTTTTTTATTTATCCCGATCGAGCGAATTGCGAACCTACGAAGTCCTTCTCCGTAATCAACTTGTTGTTCCGCTATGTCTAGATCTCAGGTGTAAGCAGTTCTATCGCAGCAGTTGGTCCTTTTTTTTTTACTCCGTTGAACGGTGAAGGTAGCGCCGTAGGCTTTGATTGAAATTTAGACAAGCTTCCTTCAATGTTCAACGCTGGTCGCGAACACACGGAGACCCCGCCTGTTGCGTATTACACGAATGCAAACACTTGACGGTAAATACCATTCTCATTTGTTCACCAGTTCACTGATGCTTATTCATTCATTATGAACCTTGATTCATCGCCGTGCTTTGGTGTTGCCACAGGTAAGTATATCACAGGTTCATGTATTCAACACAGGATGGACCTACACTGGAACTCCGGAGCCAAGATAGTCACTGCAATAGTCGAGCTTCTCGAACGACAGAATATCAACATCAAAATCCATGGGAAAACAAAACAATATCTGTGCATTTGAAGCGCTCGGAAAACCACAAAAAGCGCGGATATATGGTGCAGCAACATTTTTTTGGCAAGTCTTCTAGGTTTTGGCGTTTACATCGTCCAGGCTGAGCGCTGAGGCTTTCCATGCGAAGATGGAGAATGGAATGATTACTGTGCGCTTCATCGCGTGAAGATACGATCCTATCTGCATGTTGCGACATGTGATTACTTCGGATTTGTATCTTTGGCATCCTGTGAAGGTGGAATAAGAATTTTAAAGCGACGATGTGTCTGTACGATGGCTATGCATGTGCAAGCATCCTACTACGATGTGACTTTTCATAGCCTGCCCATGAATTTGCTGAGCATGATGAAGGTCCGACAATGGCGTTCTTGGTTCATCTGACGGATCTCGCTTTTAGCTCGCGACCTTTACCGGCCCCTGCTCAAGTCGGCACTACAAACAAAATACAATGGCGACTGACCGAGGCCGTACAATCAGAAATCGGGCTTTTTTGCCTGTTACAGGCTTCTCGTCTCCTATGTGCGATTTCTCTTTCGACCTAATATGTATGGCGTCTTATATTCAACAGGTGCCCATTACACAGCACGAGTCACGATGTATCCGCCAGTGCAATAAATCACCGTCGCATCAAGCGCACATCGGATCTGTTGAATAGAGTGCGTTGTTGTGTTTGTTCTCTGACTTTTGCCATACTACAGAATGCCACCTTGTTACAGAAAGCAATCAGGGGAGCTGATAGCAAGTCTCGCGCTTGACCAGCGAGGCTAAGGGAACATAGATGCTCATTGCGAGCACATCACGGTTAGATCGATGGCCACATGGTTTCATACGGAACACCTCGAAAATGGCATTGGAAATAAGTTTGCGATATCACTGACCACTGGAATTTTTCTGGTGTCCGAGTGGTCGCATGCATGATACTGGTTTGTAAATCAAATTCTACTTTGATTATCCAGGGCTTCTTTTGTTTGATTTCGAACCGTTTACCATTATACTAATTTGGCGATAGAAATGCTGAACGGTGGTATATCTAGCACGAACACTGTCGTTATACACCATTAACCTTCCCCACTCGCTCACATCCATCTCTCGAACATGACCTTCGTCTCAAGTGATCCCGGTTGGTGGCCGTATATCAATTTGAATATTTTTGTCAGCTATTGGGAAGGTCTGTCGCATAACGATGTCTAGATCCAATGTTGACTTGCAGTTTTGCAGTTGCCGCCAGCGTCGTGGTGGTATACGATTGGGGTGAGCAGGACAGTGTTCGAAAATCGCTGACATTCTCATAATCTTTCAAGTCTTGACACTCGGACAAGAGGTATGTCAATGTCATCACCGTAGCAGCCAACTCGCTGGAAATAGTGTCACAGATTGAACTCATATGGGTGAGTGATAAGAGTCCCGTATCAGAAGAAACCAAGAGCATGCAATGAATTCGCGACAGAGACAACGGTGGTCTCTCATGACTGTGCTGTATTTGATTGTCCGTAGTCGTTGTGCTTTAGCGTATGGGCAACTTGTGCTGACTCCAAGATATTCTAGATACACTATATGGGAATACCGTTTTCTGTGTATGTGTCGAGACCAACAACTTTGCACTGTGCTAATGGGTCATCTCTGACAACTAGTGCCAGTGTTCTGCGTCTGTCTCATATGCGCTGTGTTCCATTTCTCTGACCGGCAAGACACAGAAGATTTGCCATCGGTATCGCTGACAGATGCAGTAAGTATTCTGCAACCATCTCATTCCATCCAATCAATATGCTCATGTGTAGGGGTGAGTGAGATTCCGACCATTAGAACTTTGCTCAACATGATGACCCAATAGGTGTGAGTCGGAGTCCTTGATACTAGTGCGATGGCGTTCACTAATTGGAAGTTCAGGCACTATCACGTACTACGCATCAGGTGGGACAATTATGGTCTCAGTGACTGCCATGTTGAGCGGTAAGTGACCCAGGTGCAATACCTCTGTGATATTGACCTGGCTGACATACGATGTAAGTCATCATGGTTGTTCGGTTGCATGCCATGTATCAGGGGTCTAGAACGGTGCTTATACTCCTTGTTATTGTCTTCCTGGCTGTAAACATCGCCTGCGGAGTAATGACGGCAATAGCACTCAACGATACTGTAGCAGGTAAGCTTCACTTGTCGACTTGAAGAACGCGGCTGATTGGACAAACACCAGAGGAGTTCATACTCTCTGGCATATATACGTGCAATTATGTATACGGAGGGGACGAGCAGCTTCTGAACTCAATGGTTTGGATACTCTACACTGTTTGGGAGGTCCTCGCACTATGTCTTTCAGTCTGGATTGCTGTAAAACACTTCCGTGAGCTGCGACGACTCGGCCCATCGACAGGATCAACCATCGGGGATTGTTTCAGAGTGCTGATACAATCTCACGTTCTTTATTTTGCAAGGTGAGCCTGTAATGTGAACGTGGTTATATTTTTCTGCTCAAGTTCCGCATATGTTAGCTTTGCCGGTGTCTCTTGCCTCCAGCTTGCTGTTTTCTCTCCAGAAATTTTGGTGCGCTGACATGTTGCTGACATCTGCGTGCAACCACTGCTCATCATTTCTGTAGAATTCAATCTCTATTGGCGCTCAGAGACTCAATGGCACTCTTCAAATTTTATTGGTCGTGCAGATGTTTGTGCTGGGACCACGCCTTATCCTTAGCGTTCGAGAATACAACGCCAAACTCGTGGCATACACCGACGCAGAAACTAGCATGAATTCGATTGTTTTCCAGGAGCATGTACATGTATCAACTAGCAGTACTGTGTAGGAAATGCTTGCCGAGTGGTCTGCAAGGAGGACAAATTTGGTGGAGGATCCATCGTGGTATTTGGTTAACATATCGTGTTTAAGATCTAGGCAAAGCTATTTATTGTCGTATCACTACTGGAGCGAAGCACCCGCGCTTGAACTAGGTGACAAGGTGAATCATCCGTAACGCCTAGCAACCAAACTGGTCCTTGATGACCGGTGTTAAAATACAACGAGAATCGGTGAAAGTGCCTTGACAGCTGATTGTGCGCGCTTGTGTTCCACTGTCTGTACATATAGATACCGCAAATCGTGAAGCCACATAGCCGATAATTGATCGGTGCTCAGATGCGATCTCCTCCATGTGATGGGGCGGGCCAAGGAGAATGAAATGCTCAACAAATTCATGGGCAGGCTACGAAGGTCGCATCATAGTCGGATGCTTGCACATGCATAGCCATCGTACAGACACATCGTCGCTTCAGAATCCTTATTCCACCTGCACAGGGTGTCAAAAATACAAATACAAAACAGTCACATGTCGCAGGCGGCAGCATGCAGATAGCACCACATCTTCACGCGATGAAGCGCACAGTAACTATCCTATCCCCTATCTTCGCATGGAAATACTCAGCCTGGATGATGCAATCGCCATGACCTAGAAGACTTGCCATAAGGATGTTGCTGCACCGTATATCCGCCCTTTTTGTGGTTCTCCGAGCGCTTCAAATGCACAGATATTGTTATGTGTTCCCCATGGGGTTTGATGGTTGATATTTTGTCGCTTAAGAAGCTCGACTGTTGCAGTGGCTGTCTTGGCTCCGGAATTGCGGTGTAGGCCCATCCTGTGTTGGCGCAGATCAGTGGCATCGAGTGTTGGATACATGAATATACGATATACTTACCCGTGGCAACACCAAAGCACAGCGATGAATCGATGCTCACACTGAATGAATGATACCGTCAAGTGTTTGCATTTGCGCACCCAACATAATGCAGAAGAGGTGGGCGTTGATGTGAAGCCAAGTTATCTAAATTTAATCAAAGCCCATAGCGCTACGGCGTTTATTGATTTGCGGAGTCAAAAATGAAGCCAACTGCTGTAATAGGATTTACTTAATTTGATGTTCAACGTTCTGTTCGATATTTGTCGTCATTCTGAGAAGATGACTTTGTGAAGCGCGAGTGCTTCGTTCCAGTAGTGATACAACAATAAATAGATCCTACCAAATTTGTCCTCCCTGCAGACCACTCGGCAAGCATTTCCCTACACAGTACTGCTAGTTGATACATGTACACGTTCCTGGAAAACAATGGAATTCATGCTAGTTTCTACGTCAGAATATTACGGGGCTATCAGACAAGTCCTGAAATCGAGGTGGCCTATCAGGGTCCGCGCTATCCCCCTCAGGATGGCTGTCCAGCCTATGAGGCGCATGGTCGTCCCTATCCTCAAGAATCAAGGGCCTATCCACCTCCGCCGCAGCCAGGTCCATTGCAGCCCCAAACGCAGGACACGCGATACACCCCTACCCAAGAGGCCCGAAATATATACCCTCCACCCATGCCTGCCTACCAGACCGTATGCACCGCCTCCCCCAGTAGAACGTACTTATTCGCAGATGGAAGTGAGAAGGTATCCGGGGGAAAGGCAGCAGCAATTGGGTTGTTCGCATGATGTACAACAAGGAAGGGTAGACCAAAGTTTGTCCGTGCTGGAATAACAGCCACAATCCCAGCCACCTCACTCTGATTCACAACCTCGACCTTCACGCGAGCACCGCGGAACGACTTCCAATGATCGTAATTTAGGTGTGGTCGAGCCTCGTGCGGTGGAAGTCAGGCCGACTTTATTACAGAGGCAGTCGGTGAGCGATGCAAGACCTGTGGCGGTGGAGACTAGGAGTGGGTTGGAGACGCAAGTGAGGGGTGTGGGCATGGAGACGCAGAGGCCACGGGCGTTCGAGTCACAGAGACCACCAGCATTCGAGTCGCAGTGGAGACAGACACAGACGCCAGGCAGGCAGGCAGTGTTTGAGCCTCAGCCGAGGCAGACGAATTTAGAGACGCAGACACGACCACCAGTATTCGAGACGCAGGCGAGACCTGTGGCGTTCGAGTCTCAGCAAAGACCGATGTTTGAGCCTCAGAGGTAGACCATGATCGAGTCACAACCAAGATCTACAGTTATCGAGTCGCATGTGAGACCCACGCCATTCGAGCCTCAGCCCGGACCCACGGTGCTCGAATCACAGCCAAGACCGCCTATGATGTTGGAAGATCCACAGGCTTTATTTCGCAGTCGCAGTCCCAGTCTCAAGGATCTCAAAGGGTTACAGGAAGTGATTGGATGAGCAAGGAAGATGTCATTCGAGAGGTAAGTCTCTCTTCCTTGTTGGTGGCTTCGTTGGAGTGTAGATCAAATACTCTTACTCGGCTTAATTATCGCGTTGACCCTGCACTCTTTGTGTGTGCCATGGAAGTTTGGCGAAGAGATAGCTCTTCATGCACCTTGTGGTACAAGATGACATAAACATTGTTCAACGACGGCATTTGCAGGGAGGCGTACTTGTCGACAGGATATGTGAAATGTATCCAAAATCAGATCTTCGACTTTATTATCGCTGCAACTGTTTGCGGCTGGCTCCTGTTATATTTAATCAAGTTCATCTAAATCGAAAGAATTCTCAGCGACGCGGTATGACAGTGTAGCTTTGAACCTACATACTTGGCTCAAGGTGTGCTTGGGAAGACATTGGTGTGGCCAATATAATCTCTGAATGGACTCGTCGCTGATGGTCCTCCATGCCGTCTACTATGGCTGTGAGTCGAACCCTGTCTGTTGAATGACTAAGGGTCATGCATAAGAACGCAACGGGCCAGCATAAGAGAACTTGTAATGAATCGTGCGCGAAGGGCGGAAATCGGCACTACAATGCTGATCGACGTCTGTTCAAGGATGATCAAACCATGTCGAGCATGTCGATTTAAAAAGAGACTTACGTGGTGACTCATGTATGCCTCTGTCCTGTGCGACAAGGAGATGAGAAGCATTGAGTGGGGAGTAGGGAGTAGAGAAGATATCCGGGTCTTCAAGCTTCAAGTTGGAAGGCATCAAGCGCACCTGGAAAGTATTAGTGAGGTGCAAACCACAACATTCTGATGGACGTACACCGGCTCTATCACGTGTCTGGGAAAAGCAAAAGAGGAAGCAACCAGAGCAAGTCATAAAACCACAGAGGTTGATAACGCGTCAAATCAGCTGTAATGCCTGGACGCTTTCATCATCCATCTGGGCCACAGAGAAGGAGCGCCAAATCATGCGTGAAGCTTGAAGGGTGGCGGTAGGACGTTGATGGTGTGGAGACGGGCGTTGATCATCTGATTGCACCAACCCAAAACTGACCACTGTCAGTAAGTCGTGTCGTCGACGGTAACCATGTGGTTTCGAGCATCATTCAGTATGGAGTACCAGCGCGAGGTGTATTGATGGCGAGATTGGGATTCGTGTTCGATTATGAACAACCCGGATGATTGATACCCCGCACTAAATAAAAGCACGGTGGATAGCCTAGAATAGATTCCAGGTTAGAAAAGGCATGGATGATGATGCAAATCCTGGAAGACACGGCACGAACGACAACCAAATAAAGCATGTCATCGGCAATTAGATCACCGATTTTGTTATTCCGTTTTTTATTTGCGAATTGAGCACCTATCAAGGTGACCGGCCGCGCGGCTCTTAGCGTATTGCAATACACTTCATGTGCACGTTGGACCGCGACGATGAGGACATTCTATGGGTCAATGGTATCATGTTTGAAACAGTGAGCACTTTGTCGCACAGCACATTCAACAACTGACGTTGCTCAGGTCCGTGAGCCGGGATTGATTCTGGGGTTGAATGAGGGGAAACTATATCAGGTGTATTGAAGGAGAGTATGGATATTGATAACCCCGATGTGCAGGTGCCCTCTCATTTTTGACTCCGCAAATTACGTAAACGCCGAAGGTAGCCCCGCGGGCTTTGATTAAAGTTTAGACAAGCTTCAGCGTTGCAACACTGGCTGCGAAAACATGGAGACCCCACCTACTGTGTATTTGCGCAAATGAAAACACTTGATCATGGTATTATTTATTCATTGTGAGCCTTGAGCTTGATTTATCGCCGTGCTTTGCTGTTGCCACAGGTATGTATAACATAAATTCATGCATCCAACACTCGATGCCACTGATCTGCCCCAACACAGAATAGACCTACACTGGAACTCCGGAGCCAAAACAGCCACTGCAACAGTCGAGCTTCTCGAACGACAGGATGTCAATGTCAAAACCCAATCTCTGTGCATTTGAAGCGCTCGGAGAACCACAAAAAGGGCGGATATACGGTGCAGCAACATTTTTATGGCAAGTCTTCTAGGTTATGGCGATTGCATCATCCAGGCTGGGTATTTCCATGCCAAGATGGAGAATGGAATGGTTACTGTGCGATTCATCGCGTGAAGGTGCGATCCTATCTGTATGTTACGACATGTGACTACTTCGGATTTGGTTTGCTGGCGCCTCGTGAAGGTGGAATAAGGATTCTGAAGTAACGATTTGTCTGTACGATGGCTATGCATGTGCAAGCATCCGACTACCATGCGACTTTCGTAGCCTGCCCATGAAATTGCTGAGCATCATGAAGGTCAAACAATGGCGTTCTTGGTTCATCTGATGGATCTCGCTTTTAGCTCGCAACCTTTACCGCCTCCTGCTCAAGTCGGCACTGCAAAACATTCCTAAGATACAATTGTCACCGACCGAGGCTGTATAATCAAAAATCGGGCTTTTTGCCTGTCGCAGGCTTTTCGTCTCCCATGTGCGATTCCTCTTTCGACCTAGTATGTATGGCATCTTATATTTAACAGGTATCATGACACAGCATGAGTCACGATGTATCCGCCAGTGCAAAGAATCACTGTCGCATCAAGTGCACAATCGGATCCACCAAATAGCGTGCGCTGTTGTGTTGTTCTGACTTTTGCCATATTACAAATGCGACCTTGTTACAGAGAGCAATCAAGGGAGCCGGTAGCAAGTCTCGAGCTTGGCTTATGGGGCTAAGAGAACACAGGTGCTCATTGCGATCACATCTTGGTTTGATCGATGGCCACATGGTTTCATACAGAACATCTCGACAATGGCATTAGAAATAAGTTTGCCATATTACTAACCAATGGAATTTTTCTGGTGTCCGAGTAGTCGCATGCGTAATACTGGTTTGTAAATGAAATTCTACTTTGATTATCCAGGCCTTTTTGTCGGATTTCGAACCGTTTCAACCGATCCAAGGTCTCGAGGCGGGATCAAATATATATCTCCATTATGCTAATTTTGGAGACAGAAACGCTGAACGGTGGTATATCTAGCATGGAATGCTGTCGTTATACACCATTAACCTTCCCCACTCGCTCACACCCATCTCTCGAACATGACCTACATCTCAAATGATCCAAGTTGGTGGCCGTCAAATAATTTCGATATTTTTGTCAGCTATTGGGAAGGTCTGTCGCATAACGATATCTAGATCCAATGTTGACTTGCAGTTTTGCAGTTGCCGCCAGCGTCGTGGTGGTATACGATTGGGGTGAGCAGGACAGTGTTCGAAAATCGCTGACATTCTCATAATCTTTCAAGTCTTGACACTCGGACAAGAGGTATGTCAATGTCATCACCGTAGCAGCCAACTCGCTGGAAATAGTGTCACAGATTGAACTCATATGGGTGAGTGATAAGAGTCCCGTATCAGAAGAAACCAAGAGCATGCAATGAATTCGCGACAGAGACAACGGTGGTCTCTCATGACTGTGCTGTATTTGATTGTGCGTACTCGTTGTGCTTTAGCGTATGGGCAACTTGTGCTGACTCCAAGATATTCTAGATACGTTATATGGGGATACCGTTTTTCGTGTATGTGTCGAGACCAACAACTTTGCACTGTGCTAATGGGTCATCTCTGACAACTAGTGCCAGTGTTCTGCGTATGTCTCATATGCGCTGTGTTCCATGTTTCTGACCGGCGAGACACAGGAACTATGCCATCGCTGACAGATGCAGTAAGTATTCTGCAGCCATTTCATTCCCATCCAATCAATATGCTCATATGTAGGGGTGAGTGAGATTCCAACCATTGAGCTTGACTCAGCATAATGACTCGATAGGTGTAAGTCGGAGTCTTTGATGCTAGTGCGGAGGCGTTCACTAATTGCGAGTTTCAGGCGCCTCCACATACTACGTAACAATTGGGACAAATGTATCGTTGACTGCCATGTTAGGCGGTAAGTTGCCTAGGTGCAATACCTCTGTGATATGGACCTGACTGTCACCCGATGCAAGTGATCATGATTGCTCGGTTGCATGCCGTGTATCAGGAATCTAGAACGATCCTTATGTGCCTTGTTATTATCTTCCTGACTGTAAACATCGCCTGCGGAGTAATGACAGCAATAACACTCAACGATGCTGCAGCAGGTAAGCTCTACTTGTCGACTTGAAGAACACGGGCTTATTGAACAAACACCAGAGGAGTTCATACTCTCTGGCACGTATATATGCTGTTATATATTTGGAGGGGACGGCCCGCTTCTGTATTCAATGGTTTGGATCCTCAACACTGTTTGGGAGGTCCTCGCACTGTGCCTTTCAGTCTGGGTTGCTATGAAACACTTCCATGAGCTGCGACGACTCGGCCCATCGACAGGATCGACCATCGGGGACTGTTTCAGAGTGCTGATACAATCTCACGTTCTTTATTTTGCAAGGTGAGCCTGTAATGTGAACGCGCTTATATTATTCTGCTCAAGCTCCTCACATGTTAGCTTTGTTGGTATCTCTTGCCTTCAGCTTGCTTATACCTCCCCAGAAATCTTGGTGCGCTGACTTGTTGCTGATATCTGCGTGTAACCACTGCTCATCAGTACTATAGAATTCGAATTCTATTGCACCTCAGATACTCCTTGGTACTCTTCAAATTCTATTGGTCGTCCAGATGTTTGTGCTGGGACCTCGTCTCATCCTGAGCGTTCGAGAATACCATGCCAAGCTCGTGGCATCCTCTGACGCAGAAATTCACATGAATTCGATTGTTTTCCAGGAGCATGTACATGTATCAACTAGCAGTACTGTATAGGGAAATGCATGCCGAGTAGTCTACAGGGGGGAGACATTGAGTGGAGGGTTTGTCGTGGTATTCATTTAACATATGGTGTTTTGAAGTATATTTGAAAGGTCTAGGCAAAGCTATTTCTTGTTGTATCACTGCTGGAACCAGGCACCCATGCTTGAACTAAGTGGTAAGTTGAAATTATCTGAAATGACTAGCAAGCAACCTGATTCAGAGCCTCAACGCTTCTATGCAGCGATTTGTCAGGGTTGTCACCTGGATGAAACGCTTTTGCTGTGCGACTGATCACCCGCCGTTTAGCAGCCACAGTGGCCTGAACTTCTGTCATACTCTGCAAATCAGATCATAGACTAACATCTCAGTTATTATATCCGCGTGCCCGAGACAGACCCTTCTTCGACTGTGGAATCTCAATTCCCTGCTCCTTCCAGATCTCAATCTGGCGATCTTTCGCCACTTTGCCTGTTCGGCTCTCGTAGTCTTCCAGTCGATGCCTCATCAGTAGTTTGATGACTACGCTTGAACCCTTCTGACATTTTATGATTTTCTACTCATCGCTCAGCAGATCCCATATGGTTGTCATGCTCATTCGCGGGAGAGACATACAGTTGAGCCATGAGTGTGCGCGATTGATTTATATCATTATATCATTATCTGTGGACCATCGCATGGAGGAAATCGCATCTGAGCACCGATGAGTTATCGCCCAACTGGCTTCACGCTTCGCAGTCACTGCATCGTCTATATATTCAGACAGTGAAACTTCACAAACACGCAAATGTTAGTGCACTTTCACTGATTCTCGTTGACTTGTATTTTAAAATTGGCTATTAATGACCAGTTTGGTTGCTGCCAGACGTTCCGGATAATTCCCCCTGCCACTTGGTTCAAGTGCGGGTGCTTCGTTCCAGTAATGACACAACAAGAAATAGCTTTCCCTAGAACTTTCAAATATACTTCGAAACACCATATGTTAAATAAATACCACAATGGATCTTCCACTAAATTTCTCCTCCCTGCAGACCACTCGACGTTCCCTACACCATACTGCTAGTCGATACATGTACATGCTGCTGGAAAACAATCGAATTCATGCTAGTTTCTGCGTCGGAGTCTGCCACGAGTTTGGCGTTGTATTCTCGAACGCTCAGGATAAGGCGTGGTCCCAGCACAAACATCTGCACATGAAATTTGAATAGCACCATTGAGTGTCGTAGCTCCAGTAGAATTTGAATTCTACAGAAATGATAAGCAGTAGTTACACGCAGATGCTGGCGACAGGTCAGCGCACCGCGATTACTGGAGAGAGATAAGCAAGCTGGAGGCAAGAGACACCAACAAAGCTAACATTTGCAGAACTTGAGCAAAAACATATAACCGTGTTCGTATTACAAGCTCACCTTGCAAAATAAAGAACGTGAGATTGTATCAGCACTCTGAAACAGTCCCCGATGGTCGATCCTATCGATGGGCCGAGTCGTCGCAGCTCACGGAAGTGTTTCACAGCAACCCATAGTGAAAGGCACAGCGCGAGGGTCTCCCAAACAGTGTTGAGGATCCAAACCATTGAGTACAGAAGCTGATCCCCTCCATCTACATAACCGCACATATATATGCCAGAGAGTATGAACTCCTCTGGTGTCTGTCCAATGAGCCGTGTTCCTCAAGTCAACAAGGCAAGCTTACCTTCTACAGCATCGTTGAGTGCTATTGCCATCATTACTCCGCAGGCGATGTTTACGGCCAGGAAGATAATAACAAGGAACATAAGCACCGTTCTAGATCCCTGATACATAGCATGCAACCGAGCAATCATAATCACTTGCATCATGTGTCAGTCAGGTCAATATCAGAGGTATTGCACCTGAAAAACTCACCGCCCAACATGGCAGTCAAGGCCACAATTGTGCCATTTATTGCATCGGATGCGATAGTGCCTAAAACCCAAATTAGTCAACGCCATCGCACTAGTATCAAAGACTCAGACTTACACCTATCGAGTCACTATGTTGAGCCAAGTTCAATGGTTGGAATCTCACTCACCCCTGCATATGAACGTATTGATGGGATGGGAATGAGATGGTTTCAGAATACTCACTGCATCTGTCAGCCATAATGATGGAATATATCCTGTGTCCCACAGGTCAGAAAAGAAAATACACTGCGTATGAGATATACCCAGAAGATTGACACTAGTTGTCAGAGATGAGCTATTAGCACAGTCCAAAGTCGTTGGTCCCGACACATACGCAGAAAACGGCATTCCAATATAGCGTATCTAGAACATTTTGAAGTCAGCACAAGTTGCCCACCACGTTCAAGCACACATGAGGTACGAACAATCAAATACAGCACGGTCATGAGAGACCAGCGTTGTCTCTGTCGTGAATTCATTGCATGCTCTTGTTTTCTTCTAATACGGGACTCTTGTCACTCACCCAGATGAGTTCAATCTATGGCACCATTCTTAGCGAATTGGCTGCTACGATGATGACAATTACATACCTCTTGTCCGAGTGTTAAGACTAGAAATATCATGAGAATATCAGCAATTTTCGAACACTGTCTTGCTCACTCCAATCATATACCACCACGATGCCCGAGGCAACTGCGAAACCGCAAGTCAACTTTAGATTTGGACATCTTGATGCGACAAACCTGCCCAATAGCTGACAAAAATATTCAGATTGATGTCCAGCCACCAACTGGGGTCATTTGAGACGAAGGTCATGTTCGAGGGAAGGCTGAACGAGTGGGGAATGTCAGTGGTGTATGACGATAGCGTCCGTGCTAGATATACCACCGTTCAGCATTTTTATCGCCAAAATCAGCATAATGGAGATGTATATTTGATCCCGCCTCAAGACCCTTGATCGGGTGAGACGGTTCGCAATAAAACAAAAAAGAGCCCTGGATAGTCAAAGTGGACTTTGATTTACACACCAGTGTTACGCATGCGAATACTCGGACACCAGAAAAATTCCAGTGGTAAGTGATATCGCAAACTTATTTCCAATGCTATTTTCGAGGTGTCCTGTATGAAACCATGTGGCCATCAATCTCACCGTGGTGTGATCGCAATGAGCATCTGTGTTCTCTTAGCTTTGCTGGCGAAGCTGAAGACTTGCTGTCAGCTCCTCTGATTACTTTCTGTAACAAGGTCGCATTCTGTAGTATGGCACAGGTCAGAGAAGAAATACAACAGCGCACTCTATTTGGTGGATCCGATCATGCGCGTAATGCGACGGTGATTCATTGCACTGGCGGACACATCATGACTCATGCTGTGTGATTGATACCTCTGTTAAATATCAGACGCTATACTGACTAGGTCGAAAGAGAAATCGCACATGTGAGACGAGAAGCCTACAACAGGCAAAAGGCCCCATTTCTGATTGTACAGCCTCAGTCAGTAATCATCGTATTTCAGCGATGTTTTGCAGTGCCGAATTGAGCAAGAGCTGGCAAAGGTTGTGACCTAAAAGCGAGATCCATCAGATAGACCAAGAACGCTATTATCGGACCTTCATCAAGCTCAGCAAATTCATGAGCAGGCTACGAAAGTCGCATCGTAGCCGGATGCTTGCACATGCATAGCCATCGTACAGACACATCGTCGCTTTTAGAATCCTTATTCCACCTTCATAGGGTGCCAAAGATACACATCCAAAAGAGTCACATGTCGTAACATGCAGATAATACCACATCTTCACGCGATGAAGCGCACGGTAACCATACTATCCTCTATCTTTACATGTAAATACTCAGCCTTGACAGTGCAATCGCCACAACCTAGAAGACTTGCCATAAAAATGTTGCTGTACCGTATATCGGCCCTTTTTGTGGTTCTCCGAGCGCTTCAAATGCACAGATATTGTTGGGTATTTCCCATGGGGTTTGATGTTGATAATCTGTCGCTCGAGAAGCTCGACTGTTGCAGTGGCTGTCTTGGCTCCGAAATTCCAGTGTAGGTCCATCCTGTGTTGGGGCAGATCAGTGGCATCTGGTGTGGATACATGAATCTATGATACACTTACCTGTAGCAACACCAAAGCGCGGCGATGAATCATTAATCAAGGCTCGCAATGAATGAATAATACGGGTCAATCGCTTCTTGGACCCGAACCAAGTGGCACCCCGGCTAGGACCCCGAAACTCAAAATTTCAACATCGCGCTCAACAGCGCCAAGGCTGCCAAACGGCGCCTCTGCGCAACCAAACTAACCCTTATAGACCATTCTCTATCTAGATATATAATAATAAACCTCAAAAACAACTAAAACAAGCCTATAACCCATAAGCAGTACTGACATGCCCACAGGAAGGCAAACCCCAGGAAGCGGAAGAGGCCCACCCAAATCCAATTCCCTGATTCCAAGCAATGGCCCCAATACTTGGAGAACCACCAGAACTAACATATCACTCGAAGAAATCATAGCGACACCCAACAACATCATGGACACTGACAGTGCTGAGAAGTTCCTTGCCTCCAAACTATTATATCATGGAGGTCAACCTTACACACTAACACACCTCATTTCCATCCTCTTCCACATCACTCAGATGTCTTCTGTTACCCTGGTGCCAGTTACTGCAGCAATCAGGGCTGTTGCTTCACCTGTTCATGGCAGGGTGATACTTAACCATGTCTAACTATACATAGTACATTTTGTAAGTTTGTCTCAGAGCCACCAACATGAAGCTTCACGAAGCTTAACAGACACAATGCCTCACTGGTTCTGAAGATCGGGATCTCTCTTGTGATCTTGATGCTACTGGAAATGTTTTTCTCAGGCTTCCAAGAATAGTGCTACCACCGGAAAAATTACCAAATTGGGATATTCCAATAATTTCACTATTCCCACATACCTCCCT
>MU172376.1:115875-132322 GCA_016695485.1 Suillus hirtellus | reverse complement strand
CCTGTTCTCCTATCTCCTCCCATTCTCCCTGTTTCCCATTCCCAATTTTCCTGTCTCCTCCTATCTCCTGTTCTCCAGTTGTTGAGTCTCTACTTTCTCTATTTTTTATTTATTTTTTCACAACCTTTTCTCATTCATTTCCTGTCACCATATATATTTGTTGTCCCCCTGTCTGTATCATATGTTGATCCATTTTCATTTTTATCAGTACTGGTAATCGTTCAAGTTGTTATTGTGTAAGTAGCCTTTCGTTATGATCTCGAGACAATATACTGATTGAATAATCATACTGTATTAGTATTGTGGTTCAAGCTAGCAACTCTGTTGAAACAGGGTGCACTGTGAACTCTATCCGAACAGCAGAGAGGAGGAATCACAAAACGGACTCCTTGCGGAGCTCAGAGAAATCATTGTGCATGCTAGTGCAGGTCAAATAACTCCAATTTTCGTTTCTTTAACTCTGCTCATGTCTCCGCTTAGACGTCATCACGTCTGAAACGTCTTTGTCACCATTTGGAGGGGAAGACCTCTCAAAAATATTGGACTTAATCGATCACCTCAAAGGTGCGCAGAAGTATGGCATACTTATAACCAAGTTCACTCAGATCAAACATTTAACAGAAACCACTTTAAAGGAATGTAGCCCCTACTCCATATGCGTCATTGGTGTGTCTTTGACACTTTAAAATCGCATGTTTTCCTCGCCTCACGTATTCTGCTTTAATATTAGCACGTTTTATGCGATACTTCGGTATGGTTGGTCGTTGCATCAGTCTTTTTGCGGACTTAACATTCAGGAATAGCCCGAGCCAAATTTTTGAACTTCTGCGGCCAATCTTGTGCACGTTTGGCAGCTGACCAGTCAATATATTTCACGGATGATGAGCACATCGTAAAGTCCGTAATATCTTGGATCATGGAGCTTTTGTGTTTCGGCGCTCCCCATGCTCAGATGAAGGAACTGCGAAGAGTCTGGGTGGATAAGAATACAACTTCACCTCGATGGAAAGATTTCAATGACAAGCTCGGCAGGGAATGGGTTTCTATCACGATCTATGTGCGATATCATTTACCTTACTCGCTATTTCTGCTGTTCTAAACCGATTCGTTCACAGTCGACAGTGATGCTAACTGTGGATCTCACTTTCCTCGCGGTGCCCAACGTGAATGCTGACAAATCGCAATCTGTTACCATTATCGCAGCTTATCTGGCAACGTTCTGTGTAATTGGATCCTTGGTTGTGTCCATTTTACTCGCCGGACAAAACCGCAAATATGGCAATGTCTCTGCCGATACCACTGTATGAGATACTTCTACCGTGGACTACGCTCGCACTAATTACTCTTGTACAGGTCGTATTCCTTACCAGGATGACAAATTCAATATTCGGTGAGAAAGCCCTCGCAATCTTACACGGTCTTCCGTTCGCACTGCTTATGTGGGGGTAAGTATTCTCCGCTCAGTTATGCCTGCTGATACTCAGACTAACCTCGAGCCAGGATGATATTCTTCCTCGTCGCATTTTCCTCCCTGGTGTTTCAATCTACCTCCGTCATACTTCGAGGAATAGTTGGCTGTGGTTTGTTGATCATCATTCTGCTCATCCTGTGGCCGATTTGGAGTACGAGAGACTATCATGTGTTCAGTTGGCTTCGTGAACGACTAGCCTTATCCGAATAGCTGGCAGCATACTTGACGACTTGTAGGTTATGTACGTACGTTCACTGTATGATCGAGTAAGACTTCGAGGTATTGAAAGGGCTAAAATTTGATTCAGTATTCTCACCACCTTCAAAACACTGATCGTTATCCCCGGTCTCTGTACGGTACCGCGACTCGCGTTCACAGCTGTGCCTCAAGAATTCCCTCATGAGCCCCTGGCATTTGACAAATTTGATACCAGAGATGTGCTTGACGCCTCAGCCTAAGTTTGGCGCGGAGTCATCATATTCTTAATGTCAAGATGTCTATGTCGCTGAAGATTGATGAGGTGGTACAGATGCGCTGCAGTGCCCTTGAGGGTGATGATGATCTACAAACTGCAGATAACATAGATGTGATATAGGACTGATTAATGATTAATGATTGTTTTTAATCGTAATGCACGATGGCCGGCGCTCAAAGAAGGTACTACTATAGAGTGAAATTGTAAAACAGGCTTATGTAATTGTAATTGTAATTGTAATATTCGATCACTCAGTCAGCTCTGACTCGATCCGAAGCTCATAGAATCGTCCCGCTGACCATCACTGGCAGCGCTCGGCGTGTCTCGACTCTCCGATTGTCCTTGTGCCACTCCAATTTAAGTACGGTGTTATACCGCTCCTTCCCCGCACGGAGCAAATTCTGAATCATCACACTCATCTTCATCCGGGTGAGATCTTTGATCCCGTAAGATAAGGGTCTCAGCGCACCTTCAAGCTTTCGCATATTTCTGAGGGTCAACCTTCTGAGGCGGTACAGTCTTCTTTCCGTCTTTCTTGTCAGCTCCATCTTTCTTGCCAGCTGTTTGAGGAGTCTCTGGTACGATCCTGTCATTCTTAGACTTCTTGTCCCTCTAGTCGTCCATGTAAGTCCTCACGAACCCAGTCTCCTCAAAAGTCACTGACCGTCGCTGCGTTGATATTCGCTGGTCCCATTGTTATGAATTTGGATGGTAGTTGCGGTGGAAGTAGCGTGATGACTCGTGAGATGATTTCAGCGCATTTCCTGTCGATGCCATTCTTGGTGAGGCAGTACTAGTAAGGCCATGTTGGGCTATGCGAAAGCACATCCATATGTATCGATTCTGGCATTGCCCCTGGGCCCTGGCCATGGCAGCAGTAGGTTTTACTCAAATAAGTGACAGTCTGATCTCTGACTGATCACGCGGCGATTCAAGTCATCAGAGAGTGCGGGATTTGGTCAGTCTGCGTGAGGTCTATCCAGACAAATCACAGACTCCGCGTTAAAGTCTTGGTGGAAGTTGTCCGGAAAGTGCCGGAAAGTGAGCCTGCCGTATTATGTCATTATCCTTGTGTCAGCCCACCATCAGCTAGATCTCCCGCCATTCACGTTGCCCGCCGTGCCCATTGACGTAGATCCGTTACTGCTCGCAAACTCCATGGCACAGAACGAGGTGAAAGTCACGTGGCGTACTACGCGGCAGACCCCAGGCACTCGTATTATTGGATTGCTACAGCAAATGCAGGCCTAACTTCAACTTCATCGCAGAGATTGGGACTCTACAGGGCAGCCGCGCTTCCGGTACGGTAGATCAGGTTCGATCTTGTTTTGGCTCTCGTGGGGTTGCTAATATGTACCGTAATCAGGTCAACAGGACAAGCGCCAGCACACAAAATATTAATGTCAGTATGTCTCTGCCAGCTGGTTTCTTGCTAGATATAGTCAACCATTCTCTCACAATGCCCTCGACATCCTAAATCATGTCTGAAATTAACTCCGAAAGCAACAAGTTGACTTGGCCCCTAGCTGACAAGCCAAGACAGACCGCTATCGCACCAGCGTGGAGTTAGGTCGTCGAGTCGAAAATCAGATCAATCGATCACACCAGTTCACTCGTTGGCGAGATTTTCGCTTTTTGTACAAAGTAGTCTGGTATGTTTTACTTGACGAGTGTTCTGGCTCCAGTGTATCAAGAATACAGGCAAGTGCTCAACTTCCTGAACATGTTTTTCTTCGTAATATTCCTTTTGATTTTAGCTCGAGACACAACTTATGGCACTGTAGTCTCTTCTACTACCTCCACCGACCTCGTTACTGCACCCTATACTCTCCACGATGTCGTCACTCGAGTTACCGCCTGGTATCTATTATACGAGCTTGGTTTCATAACCTCCTCGGCACACGGCACCTCTCCATTCAGATGAAGACCTTCAGCGTGTTAAACGAACATGTTCGCAACCTTGCACGGGCCATGCTTGAGTGGGGCAAACACACAGGTTCAATCATCGTGGTGTACCTGGCGGCGCACGAACATAATATGACTGCTGTCTGGGCGTGCCTGCTGGCTGGCTATCTTCCCTGCTTACAGCCTGCACTTAGCACCCAACGGGTGCACAAGGAGGGCCATGCTGCGCATATCAAAGAATTGTTTGAATCTGCAACTTGGCCCACCAGCGAGTTTGGGGCTGAGCAGATCACCTTTATTTTTGGTCTGGAAGTTCTCCTACTCTCTGAATTAAAGTCATCGAGGGAGAAATTTACTGTTGCAGCTGACTGGGTTGCATATGAGGCTAAGCCTGACAACGATGCCACCCTGTTCCTGACCTCAGGGTCAACTGGGTTTTCGAAGGCTGTCGCCCACATGCATCGGACCATCCTTGCTACATGCGGTCTCTAGGGGAAAAACTACGGCTTGACTTCTGAATCCAAAATCCTGAACTGTAAAGCACACTGATCATCCAAACTTTCTGTTGAAATTGATCTCGACATTCAGGGATCGGATTTGATCACGTTGGGAGATTGTTGGAATTTAATATTACACTTCTGCTGTATGGTGCTTTGCAACTCCACGTGCATGTGTCTGTCTGCGGCTGCTCTGTCTGATCGACCAAAAGGTGTGCCACCACTGAACCACTGAACGTGTCTCTTATGATTCATTTTAGTCCATCCAACTGGCTTTCGGCTCGAATTTCCTACTCTCCAAACTCACTCGTGACCTGGATAAGCACATAGACCTCTTCGGGTGCTTCAACCTGTCCTCTACCAAGAGGCAGAGGCGAAGCTAATTTTTCCAGGACTGCGCGAGCCTTCGTTACTGTGATGCAAAAGTTGAGCAAGAATCCCCGTGTCCTTTATAATCGCCCCTGGGTTCGGAATGACAGAGGTTTGGCGAGGATACTTCAACTATATTGATGCTTAGCTGATGAGCGTTTCCAGCGCCGGATGCATTTACAATTAGTGCTCACAACCGAGCCTGCTCGGAGTTCCTTGATCTTAGACATCCCCTCGGTGGCTGCGAGATGCGCATTGTGGATCCCGCAAATGGTGTCACTCTATACCCCGACGGTGAAAGCGCGAACCTCAGATTCGCGGACCGATAGTCTTCGTACGCTACTACAATAACGCCAAGGCTACGTCCTATGGTTTTGTTCAGGGTGGCTGGTTCCGCACTGGCTATGTTGGCATGATCGAGAATGGGGTCATGCGCCTTGGAGGTCGCATTAAAGATACCATCATCGTCTGTGGTATCTCATATAGTATCCCTGAGCTCGAAACCTACCTTCAAATCGTTGAATGGGTCGTGCACTCGTTCCTCGCTGCTGCTCCCTTTCGCGCTCTTGGCCAGCAAACCGAAGGATTCATCGGTTTTCAAGCTAACGCATTCTCCAGGCTCAAGCGCGAAGGCGAGAAACACTTCAACTTGCATGACATCCCTGCCATCCAAATCCTGAAGCACCCCGTTCTCTCGAGCCTGGCCCAAGTACGACCCTATCGTTCCCTTTTCAGTGACCGGACATAAAACACCGATATTCTTTGTTCGCCCTGGTGTCGTAGAGGTCCTCATTTTCGTCAATCTTGCCAAATGCTTTCAGAATGAGACTCCCTTCTATGCTTTCCGTGCTCGTGGCTTCGATTCCGGCCACTCGCCCTTCACCTCCATGGACGGCATGGTTTCCAACTATGCCGCAGCAGCTAAAAGGATCAGGCGACGGTACCATACACTATCGCAGGCTACAGTTATGGTGGTGTTGTCGCGTTTGAAATTGCCAAGCAGCTCGAGGCCATGGGCGAAGAAGTGAAGTTCTTCGCTCCCATCAATATCCCTCCTAGTATCTCCGACCGCATGGGTGAGCTCTATTGGACGGCCGCCTCACTCAATTTGTTGGCCTTTTTTCGTCGAGATATGATGCTGATGATCTGCTTCCTTCCGTGAGTCTGTTCACGAGGTAACGACAACTCGAGTTTGTATGGACATTGTCGCCTCCTGAATGTATTGTCGAGCTCCAGCTGACAACCAAGAAGCTTGACAAATGGACGAATGTCGCCATGTCTCTTATTAATTGCGGAGGAGACTATACCTCAACATACTCAGTTTGTAAGTTATTCACTTTCTCATTGAAGAACCACCTACCCACCTACTCCACAGCCACATTCTATGTTTTCTACACCACTCCCTTCGCCGGATCCAATGTTGACTGGCTCAACAACCAGCTCAAGTCATGACGGGCTGGAGCTGCGGCGAGGCATCATATATATTGGTGCCTGAGGAAAACACCACACTCATGGACTTTGAGTATGTCCCGCAGTTCCAGGAGATTCTCCACAGTCGTCTGGAGGCTCGTGGGTTGTAGACATTTGGAGGTGCCTATTTTAGTTATATCTTGTCTCTAATCGATGATGCTTTCGACTACAAGTGATTGCCGCTGCGCGGCTCGTCTTATGCAGTTGCTGGAGTTCTTACCCGTGGTTGGTAGTCCTGCATGACTCGTGGTTACAGTCCTGATGGTCGACGAAACGGAGCTGTTGTGCCTGGACGACGTTTGTAAGGCACCGAAGAATCAGATCCAAGATCGTGAGTCAGACCAAGCATAGGTTGTCACAGTGCCAGCTTCGGTTCCGGTTTGATTATAATAACTACAGTCAGCCGTGGCTCGAAGTTTTATACGGGCCTCAACGTTCAACAACGGCGCTTGAAGGAGGACAGAACATATCATATCTGCGCTAGTGTATGTTCAGCACATTCGCAATACCGTACCTGGATTGCTCGATTTCAAAAGCGACTGAAATACTTCAGTGGATAACTTAAGAAGTGAGGAAATGTGAATCGCCAGGACAAGAACAGTAGATAGTCGTGTACGACTGGATCGCCCACCTCGTAATTACAGAACCTGAAGCAAGAGACTCATGAGAGAATTCTCGAGACACTGCCTAATAAGTGCCGAGTCCCTGTACTAGGGGTCGGGGAAGACCTCTTGAAGTCTTGCTCAATTATACAGCAAATGTACGTATGTAATCTACAAGTCATCAAGTATGCTGCGCCCAGCTATTCGGATGAAGTTAGTCGTTCACGAAGCCAACCGAAGACACGATAATCTGTCGCAGCCCAAATCGGCCACAAGGTGAGTAGGATGACGACCAACAAACCACATCCGACTATGACTAGAAGTGTGACGGAGGTGGATTTGAACGCCAGGAAGGAAAATCCAACGACGAAGTAAACCATCCTGGTTCGAGGTTACTATGAGTATCGGAAGGCACGATCGAACGAAGAGTACTTACCCCCACATAAGCAGCGCGTACGGCAGACTGTGTAAAATAGCGAGCGCTTTGTCACCAAACATTGAATTTGTCATTCTGGTGAGAAATACGACCTGCACAAGGGTTGTCAGTGCAAGTACAGTCAATGTTAAAAGCAACTCATACAGCATTATTGGCAGAGACATTGCCATATTTGCGGTTTTGTCCGGCGAGTAAAATGGACACAACTAAGGATCCAACTACGCAGAACGTTGATAGATAAGCTGTGATGATGGCAACAGAGTGCGACGTTTGGGCGTTCACGCTGGGCACTGAGAGAAAACTGAGGTCCACAGTAAGCATTACCGTTGACTGTAAACGGATCAGTTTAGAACAGTAAATATAGCGAGTAAGGTAAATGGCATCGCACATATATTGTGATGGAAATCCATTCCCTGCTGAGCTTGTCGTTGAAATCTTTCCATCGGGGTGAACTGGTACTTTTGTCCACCCAGACTCTTTGCAGTTCCTTCATCTGGGCATGGGGAGCGCCGAAACACAGAAGCTCCATGATCCAGGACATTACATACTTCAATATGTGCTCATCATTCGTGAGATATATTGACTGGTCAGCTTCTAAACGTGCACAAGATTGACCGCAGAAGTTGAAAAATTTGGCTCGGGCTATTCCTGAATGATAAGTATGCAAAAATATTGATGCAGCAACCAACCATACCGAAGTATTGCATAAAACGCGCTAAGATCAAAGCAGAATATGTGAGGCAAGAAAAATACGCAATTCTAAAGTGTCAAAGACATACCAATGACACATATGGAGTGGGGGCTACATGCTTCTGAAGTGGTTTCTGTTAGGCATGTAATCTGAGTGACTCGGAGCTTAATTTGTGTGCATCTGCGCACCTTCGAGGTGATTGATCAATTCCAGTATTTTTGACAGCTCTTCCCCTCCGAAGGGTGACAAAGACTTCTCAGACGTGATGACATCTAGGCGGAAATATAAGTAGTTCAAATAAATCAAAATCGGAGCGATTTGACCTGCACTAGCATGCACAATGATTTCTCTGAGTTCCATCAGAAGTCCGTTTTGTGATTCTACCTCTCTGTTGTTCGGATAGAGCTCGCAGTGCACCCTGTTTCAACAGAGTTGCTAGCTTGAACCACAATACTAATACAGTATGATTATTCAATCAGTATATTGTCTCGAGATCATAACGAAAGGCTACTTACACAATAACAACTTGAACGATTACCAGTACTGAAATTGGATGACATAACCTGTAATAGGAAGTCAATTCCGTGCCATCCTGACATTGGGCAGATACTCACGGATATGACTGTGATCCCTGACCCCTCTGACCCCATCAAAAAGATCTTCGGTGCCCAATTCATGAAGCCAGAAGAGGGTGCGCTCGGCACGGTCAGCGAAATAATAGCTGCAAACCCGTTCTTTGGTATCTGGATCCATGCCGAGCTGCAGCGTGAGTTCTATGCTACTTGTCAAATCAACGCCACTGCTCCCAGCAAGAGCGAGTAGATCATCTGCACAGTCGTTTAATTCGTTGAGGAATGCTTGCACTTGAACGTTTGTATCGGTGAAGACCCTCTAATGAAATCGTTGGAGTGTTGTGAATCACGACAGGAAGAACTGACCTTTACTGGATGATAGAAATACAGGGTACCCTCCGGGTGGACATGCGCTTCCCAACCAGTACTACTAGGCAACTGGCGTCTTAATCGCATAGCATTAGCTGAGCATCATTTACTAGGGTATCTACTACTTACTTTGGGTACTGTCTGACGAGAGGCTGGATACTTTCTATTCCGCTAGAAGATTTACTATACGATCATCCGATGCATATTCCTAAACAAGCTGCCGCTGCATAAGGAGCACCAAGAATAACTTACATTTGCATGTCCTTTCCATATCTCTGAACGGTTGAAGCCACAAAAGGGACTTTACGGCGGCGGCGAGCTGGTATGGCTGGGGGCACACTGTGTTGATGCAACTGCGACTGAAGACCAATCACTCCTGGCAATGCAGCAGCAGAGGAAGGTATAGCAGCAGGTACCGAACTGCATGCAATATTACCTGTGACAGAACTTTATGAGCCATGCAGGATAATCTGGTTGACTACTGACAAACAACCTACCGGATACGTTGGCAAGTCCTACGGTTGGAACACCCCCGGGGAGACTGATCGCAGCGACTCCCGCCGAGACATTTGACTGAGTACTAGAACCACTGTCAGGTGGTCGGTGAATACTTAGAAATGAACATATGGAGTTCCGGGAAAAGCAGGAGTGTAGGATATTCGATAGACTGCCAAACAGACGCCGGAAAAGGGTGAGGGATAGGGAAGGGACTCTATTTGAGAGTGTCTTGAGACATTTCCACAGCATGGCGAACCTAAGGAAGGCCCGAGGGGGGAGGTAAACCATATCTCCCTGGATCCTGCTATATGTCGATATTACTGAGATGACTGCCAGGAGTTTATGGTACCCCCGTTATAATTCGGACCTTACTCGGTTCTTTCGAGTTACTCTTCGAAGTTTGAACCCTGAACAAGTTCGCGACATTTACAACAACAAGACCCCCGCTAGTAGCAGACTCTCATCAGAGGACCAGTGAGAAGATATTGTCATGTGTATAAGTATAGGAAAGGATTTCGACTGTTTAACCATGTACATCAGGTGTTGTCTGTCAAAGAAACAAGTCGGTACTAGTAGTACTATAGAGTGTTGTAGAAATAACAAACGTTAAATTATGTAATTGTCATATTATCAACTCTCTCATAGAATCATCCCGCCGTACCCTCATTGGCGGCGCTCGGCATGTCTCGACTCTCCGAGACATAACTGTCCTTGCGCCGTTCTAATTTAAGCACCGTTCCATACTGCTCCTTCCCCGCACGAAGCAAACTTTAAATTATCACACTCATCACTTCATCCGGGTAAGGTCTTTGATCCCGTAAGATAACAGTACCCAACATACCTTTTTGGCACCAGATTTCGGAGCCTCGTCGCGATGTTTCCCGAATGGCCAGTGCACAGGCCTTTGAGCCTTTCTGCTTTTCTTGTCAACTGTTTGAGTAGTCTCTGCTACAATCTTGTTAGACTTAGACTTAGATGCCCTGTTCCTCTGGTCTTCCATGTAAGTCCTCACAAATTCAGTCTTTAAAAGGTCACTGACCGACATTGCGCTGAAATCTGGTGGTCCCATTGTTATGAATTGTTATGAAATTGAGTGGTAGTCGCGGTGGAAGAGGTGTAGGGACTCGTGAGATTTTAACGGACTCCCATACTGGAATTCACTGCATCGATGCCATTCTTGGTGAGGCTATTCTTTGCAGTACCTAAGGCTACGTTGGGCGATGGGTTTAACGTTATAACTGCAATATTTAGGAATGCTGCCAAACATTCGAAAGCAAATCCATATCCCCAGCATTTGAATGTCCCAGCAATCGCTCCTGCTCAAATAAGTGACAGTCAAATATCTGCCTCAGATCGTTCTTGAAGTTCTTAACTAATCACACGACGATTGTCCTCGAAATGAAGTTATTTCGTCCTCCTGGCCGCAAAGTCCATGACACAAAACGAGATGTAAGTGTAGACTTTACTACGCGTGGCATACGCAGATCTGGGGCACTCATATCCTTTCAGAGGATTGCTACGACAAGAGACAAGCCTAAACGCAACAAGATCATCGCAGAAATTGCAAATTCGCGCATGAGCGTTTCCAGTAGAGTAACTCGGCCTCCACGAGGAAGACGTTCTTGGCTCTCTTGGATTTGCTGCAGTAAGCACTCATACATAGATCACCCAATGTTACTCATAAACCAGTCCATCAGGCGATGATACATCTATGGATGGCACAAGGCTCCTATGACGCATAGATTTTCAGCCTCTGCAACTTGACCAGCGACCACCACTGGCAGCCTGCAGGAGTGGTCCATGGTCGTCATTTGCGCTTAAACGGTGGACTTTGTTCGCGCTCCTCTTGTTGGTATGAGACTTATTGCAGAAAACGGTGGAGCCTTTGGTCTATGCTGGACCTCAATGATGACAGAATAACCACGCCGTGGCAACTTCGGGGACAGTGATTGCTTAACTTGTTTTAGATGGTGAACGATTTGCTGCGACACATTTCAAAGTCCGATTGATGTTTGTCCTCATGGGTGGAATTTACGTAGCAGGATCCTATTCTAGTTTATGCAATGCATGGTGTTTTTTCCAAATTTCATGTGCAACATGTTAATAATCATTTGGTGACTTTCCGTAAGTACGTGTACTCCCAATATTTATAACTTATAAGTTTGAATGACTGTCACTGTAGGACCTTTCTCACTCTGCAAAATCAAATCGTGAATCTTTTATTTGTACCTGCTTGGTTCAACCCAGGCCAACTGAACGAGCGCCGGTACCGGGTACACAATATACATATTGTCAGTATGTCTCCGCCAGCTGCTGGTTTCTTACTCGATGTAGTCAACCATTCTCTCATAATGCCCTCGACATCTTCAACCATATCTGAAACCAACTTTAAAAGCAAAAAGTTGACGTGGCCGCTAGGTGATGAGCCAAGATAGACCACTAGCCTTATCGCACCAATGCGGAGTCAGACCGTCGAGTCGAAAATCCGGTCAATTTGTCACACCAGTTTACTCTCTATCGAGATTCTCGCTTCCCTTACAAAGTAATGTGGTATGTTTCACTTTACAAGTGTTTTGACTCCAGTGTATAGGAATGTAGGCAAGTACTCAACTTCCCAGACACCTTTTTCAACCTTCGTTGGATTTAGCCAGAGACACAACTTATGGAACTTGTAGTTTCCTCTGCTGCAACTTTGTTACCGTACCCCATACTCCTCCACGACGCCATCGTGCTGCCGACTGGTATCCGTTACACAAGCTGGGTTTCATAAACTCCTCGGCACACGATTCCTCCATTCAGGCGAAGATCTTCAGCATGTTCAAACCAATATGTTCGCAACCTTGCACGGGCCATGCTCGAGTGGGGCAAACCCACAGGCTCGATTATCGTGGTATACCTGACGGTGTACGAAGATAATGTGGCTGTTGTCTGGGCGTGCCTACCGTCTGGCTATCTGCCCTGGTTGCAGCCCGTACTTGAGAAGGGCCACGTCATGTATATCACAAAATTGTTTGGGTCTGCAACTTGGCTCACCAGCGAGCTTGGAGCTGAGCAGATCACCTCCATCTCTGGTCCGGAGGTTTACCTACTCTCTGAATTAAAATCATCAGGTTTACTGTTGCAGCTGACTGGGTTGCTCATGAGGCTAAGCCAGACGATGCTATCCTGTTCCTGACGTCAGGGTCAACTGGGTTCTTGAAGGCACACGCACCAGATCATCCGTGCTACATGCCGTGGCCAGGGGAAAAACTACGGCCTGACTTCTGAACCCAAAGTGCTGAACTGTAAAGCACACTGATTATCCAAACTTTATGTTGAAATCGATCTCCACATTCAGGGATCGGATTTGATTTAAGCAAGGCCAACTTGCGAAGCACGCAGCGTCTCCTTCGTCGTCCCGTCCATTGAGACAGAAAAAGTATTTATTAATAAGTCTAAACACTGTTGTCGTAGGTTGGTAGAGAGGCCTGTTCATGCTAAAGGGATTCATGTTCATGCGTCTCAAAGCCACACGTGATTGCAGGCGTTCAACAAACAATGTCGTCCCTTCCTAACGTTACCAACAGTACGAGAACAAATAACTTCCTTCCTTCATAAACGCATAACGGGGAGACTATAGCAGTACTAGTACAAGACAACCTTGGATCAAATGATAGCCATTCAAGCGAGTTCCCACTCTTCCCCGTTCTCCGTGTAGAGGAGTTCTTTCGCGGTCTCACCGTCCACAGACAAGGAAGGCCCAACGGTGAAGTTAGCCAAAAGGGTACTAAAAGTCAACCCCGACAGAGGAGCAAGTGAAAGGATCACCCGACCAGTGGTGGCATTGACGTTGACGGACAGATCAACGGTGGTTAACGTGATAACGACATTGTCAGAGCCAATTATGACGGTCCCTGCAGTACCACTGGCGGTGCGACTAACGGTGAAGCGAGAGCGTTCGGTGCGCGAAACATAGACCGTGTTCGTCGCGTTAGACGATGGGGGATGGTACCAATATTCGTAAGGAGCGACTTTAGAGCGAATGAAAAATCTTTGGTAGGGCCGCTATCAGAAAAATGCAGAGCATCTTGCAAGGAACTAACTTACGAGTTTCCGCTGATGTGGTCCGCACAATGTTCGAGCGGTGGGATGATGCTCAAGCCGCGACCACCCAGGTCGTTCAGCAAGGTGAAAAACACCTTGCCGAGGAATTGAGTCGCAACCCCAGTCGTGGTGAGGGAGTTGGCGGCGTTTGCCACGTTCACGTTATGAGTGTAGAACTGGGCGTTGACACGCTGAACACTGGTAACGAAACTAGTGACGGCGGAAGTGGACACGGCGCGCCACCACTCATCCGCAACTTCGCGGCTAGCAAAGGTAATCACATATCGATAGGTCACGTTGTCTGTGATCTGAACAGCGATTTAGCACGACATCGCAGACAACGAAGAATGGATTTTGGTACCTGTTTGACATATGCGTAGAAAACCATGATTGTATATTCAACAGGAGAGATGATTTGTTGGCTGTGGTTAGATTGAAATGAGACGTTCGAACACTGTACATTATATGCAGAGAGAAAGTTGTTTGGTCAGGTTGATCATAACATCTCGACCAACTGCGAATTGAAAATCAAAAGGGGGTGGATAAAGAAACACTGCCAATCCGAGCGAGGACATGATGTAAGATATGACGATTTGACATGTTGCGTCAAGCTGGACATTCCGGCAGGCTGCATTCCCCAGCACCTGAAGCTTCGAAGATGCACAAAGTCAGCAACCTCGTCTGACAGGTGTGTACAAATAACAACCGGTATTCGATATAGCCTCGATCCTCCTGGACCAGCTGTCCTTAGTATCACCGTCGTGACTCGTCGGTGGTGGTGGCATGTCTATCTTTGTGCAAAATGAACAGGTAACACGATATTGTCGAAGCGTGCACGAGACCTTCGAAGACATATATTGAAGCTATAAGGAGGTTATTGACAAGGGCTACGACTGACTTTCATCTACACATCGCTCAGGCTGAGCCTATGTTCCTTCTAAAGTGGGAGGTACGAGCACCAAAGAAGGGTGACTCATGACCAGGAAGATGGGCTGATGGTGGCCCGGGATGTCCCACAACTTCTTGCATAGAGCCGTCATGAAACCTAAGTGACAGCAGATCTGGGACAATGGATCTGCATTTTCTGCGCCCTACCCACCCCAGGCCTAGACAGACAGACTCTCCCTCTCCGCTAGCTTTAGGGACTTTACTGTAGTACTAAAGACTTTGCTGAAACAAAAAATGTAAGAGAGTGATAGACAAGTGTGACGACTTACCTTCATCTACACATGACTCAGACTAAGCCCAGACTTCGTACACTGTGTTTCGTTGCCTAGCACATATGCACACCAGTGTCGCAAGATGACACCATTATACATTCATGTTGAGAGCCGATGAACCCGAGGACACAATGGCCGAGAAAGGAGGAACCAAAGGAGGAAATAGGACCACGGCTGAAGAATAAGCCAGCTTGAGGTGCGAGCGCCACCAAACGGAGATCCCAGACGACGTGTCAACATCGGCAATCTTTTTCATTCGTTTAGTATATGTTTTCATCAGAGAGACCGCTGGCGCACTCACCATATAAAAGCAGCCAGTGGTCGTTGAAACATCTCAGATTTGTGAACCAAATACTGAGATGTAAGTGTTCTAGTGTAACGTTTAAGTACGAACGCTAACGTTTAATGTAGCGTACCTGTCTAGGTAAAACACTTGTCAATAAAGAGATTCGTGAACCGAATACTGAGATTGTACCTGTCTAGCTCTCGCTCGTGTACTATCTCCACAGGTTATGAGCCCTGCCCCGGCAATGGACACAACGCTCCCCGCTACGAGTTCGAGCCTATTCAACGTTCCCAGGTTAGCCGAAGACGGTACTAACTGGATAACATACAAAGAACGTACCTTAACGGCCATCGGAGCAAGAGGTTTGATGCGTTATGTGGACGGCTGGGCAGTACGACCTATACCATTCCTCATCAATCCCAAGACTGGGGCCGTAACGAAGAAAGACAGCACTGTTCCCACTCAGACCGAGATCGACGACCTGGATAAGAAGCTGGATGAGTACTATCAGCGAAACTCGCTGGTAAAACAGCAAGTCTTCAGTACCATAACGGATCGCCTGCTCCTACATGTCCAAAAGCTTGAGGCCGCGTCCGATGTCTGGAAGGAAGTGTGTCAGATACACGAAGGAAAAACGGAGCTCGTGCAGATAGACTTACGTCGTAGACTTCAGGAGACGCGTTGCGACGAGAACGGAGACGTTCGAGCGCATTTCAGCGAGCTGCTGCGCATCCGCGAGTCGCTAGCAGGGATGGGCGCGTCAATCGACGAGAAGGACTTCTATGCCATAATATTGGCGTCCCTCCCCAAATCCTACCGCCCCATCCTATCGTCCATCAATGCGGCAGCCAAGATCACCAAGAACGTCCTAAGTACATACGAACTTGTCAATGTCATCACCGAGTAGTGCTGCCGCAGTTCGGTTCTGAACCTCAGTTCGAACCCGAACCTTTCTGAACCGGACTCAAGGTCCAGTCACAGGTCCGGCATGGCCCCTGGACCGAACCTTAAGTCCAGTTCGGGGTTCGGAGCTAACCAGAACCAGTTCGGACGCGTTCGAACCCCACGACAACCACCATCTGTCAGCACCTACATTACCTCAATTTCGCTGCTGCTGCTGCAAGTCCCTGACTCCTATTGGCTCATAGTTTTGTCTGAAGGTACGTTGCGCATGTAGACTCGACTCTGGATGGGGGACTGACATGTTCTCAGAGTTTGCTGTGCAGGAAGCTCGTCGTAGCGTTTTTCCTTCTCCCATGCTTGCAATATCCGCAGGCGGCTCCAATTTATACATCTATAGACTTGGCCATATTTCTCTGCAATCAATGTTTAATTACCCTGTTTAATTACCCTGTTTAATTGCCCCACTCTCAAGCCCACCAATCTTGTATGATCTTCCCTACTTTTCATCCCGGAATCTTCTCAACTGTCTACTAATCAACTTCCTGATCCATCTGTGGTTGTCCCCACATATAGTTTTCAGGTCTTGATTCTTGCAATCCT
>MU172376.1:96581-107933 GCA_016695485.1 Suillus hirtellus | reverse complement strand
TTTAACGTAGCGTACCTGTCTAGGTAAAACACTTGTCAATAAAGAGATTCGTGAACCGAATACTGAGATCGTACCTGTCTAGCTCTCGCTCGTGTACTATCTCCACAATTCAAACTCTGCAACACCATCACTACAGCCTGGACCTGATGGGTAGGCTACCCTCCAAAGCCCTCGTGAGTTCCTGGTCCTCTATAAGTCCAAGTTCTAGATTCGCCTAGGAGGGTTCTGTCCGCGGCTCTACAAATTCATGAGGAACTGACCATCATGTGGTTTCAAAATTGTACGTGTGTAGCAAGCCTCTTTTCTTCCGCCGTTATCTTGTCTTCATTTTGGAAAGGACTGATGATTTGAGAGCCGGCTGACTGCGGAAACAAAAGGTGTTCTTGAATGCGAAATACAGATCCAATGACCGGTCTTAGCACGAGAACGAGGACAGAAAATGAGACGGCTCTGTGCTGGTAGTACTACAGGTGAGAAAGCCAGCGCAGAGAGCCGGAAGGGGGCCATCAAAGCGCTTAAATGTTTTGCGATCATAGTGGAGCTGTGTCGGAAATGAGCAAGGAAGTGAAATAACAGACGCCAATACATCATAACATTGGTCAGAAGATCAATATAATTTGATGTCTAAAAGACAAGAGATGATAACACGGACACCTTGTTGTGAGTCACCACAATCGATTCGCCGTCAAACTACACACAATCTGCAAACAGTAAGTCCACGAACAAACAATGGACTCGGCGCTCACGAAAGCCCAGAGCATAAGTCTTCAGGGGATTCGAAGCACGACAGATGAAATTCAGGGTAATAAAGTGCATCATAGTAAATGGGGTACGGGCAACCGCCTGGGGTGGACAACTGTTAACGTTCGTCAAGCACACGAGCGATGTGGCACGTGAATTTGTAAACGAACTTCATCGCACACTGCCGCAGGAAAGGATAAGCCAATGCACATAGGAGAACAGAACAGAGAGCCTACGAAAAAGCAGTGTAAGATACAACAGCGACAACACTCAATTACAGCGTGGATAAAAGAGAAAGACGCCACAGCTCTATATTCGTATCATGCTGATATATTTAGAGGAGGTATCTGTGAACGAGCTCGGATATGTGTAACATGTTCAAATCAAAGTCTTTGGCTGTAGGAGATGGATGCACACATGAGGAGAAGCGCACTTTCTTATAGGCATTTTTTTCAGCAATTGGCTGCGTAAATATGGGGAATGTATGGATACAGTTTGTATGAACAACATGGTGGAATACAAAGCTGACAGTACCTTTTTCATACTTGACGCCCTGTATAGCTAACCGGCAATTTCGTGGTCTCGAAGTAGAATATCCATTTATCTTCGCTACTCCTTAACGGATACCTGCCCCAGTAGAATTGTTTGCGTTGTCCGTACGTCCATTTCCGTCGCTCTAGAAGTCATCGACGAACAAAATTAGCTCAATAGTGAACTTGAAAGTTTTTGTAACGAGATAAATCAACAAAACAGAAAATGCAGCTCCTTACCGCCAACAAGAACGTACCCCAGCAGCCTGTCTTCTCGAATGACCACGCGCTTTGGAAGCTTCTCCGAGTCAGAACCGTTGACATGTCCAAGCAGTAGTGTCTCTATAGCCGTCTGGGGGAACATGTAAGTTTGGCCGAGCTTGCCAGGATGCGTCACGGTTAACGCGCGCTTACCGTGATATCATGCTGCTCTATAGCGAATATGGCCAGTTCCACCTTCGAAGGACTGGAAGAGATATGTGGTTGAACCTCTCGAGATGAGACTGAAATTATCCCCAGCAGTTGTCTTGTTACCTTGGGTTTCTGCTTTTGATGGTGACCTGAACGACTGTCCCGATGTGATCGCCGGGATTCAACGATTTGGCTGTAGTGCTGTTGTGCGGGAGTGCTTCCAAGTACAGTAGTCGAGTCTTGTTGAGAGGTAGCGCCATCGCTGTGTCTTTGCCCAATACTGGCTGCCGCTCGCCGATCGATGTCTAATTCAAAGATTAGAATTAGTAACCCGTCTGAGCTTGCTGACTAATAATTCACCTGTGGGCCGTTGTGCATGATTTTCGTTCAAAGGCAAGGCAATCTCCACTACCTAGCTATGGAATTTGTAATTCATTGGTTCATTATCATCAGTGAATCCACCGGTCCTAGGTATTGTAGCCGTGGGAACTGCAGGAGCATACAATTCTGCTCCTGCTAAATATGATCTTTTATCTTGGGAGAAATTTGATTTCTAGCTACATAGTCATCGATGCCCGCAAATCTAGAGTAACATGAACAGTTCGAGGCAATGTTATGACATTCCTCTGTTGCAGCAGAAGATGGGTGCTAGCTTACCCGTGCCAATTATGCTGACCATTGTCATCTTGCCTTATTTATGTTTTGAATTATAACTTTATGCAAGGCATTCTCGTGGGAAGTACGTTTGGCACCGGTCAGCAGATGTATAATACCATTAGATACGACAACAAAATTGTGACGAGCCGCCGTCCCAGCACCAAACGGATGCTAGCGCACTCTGCTCAACCTTGGTGATCTGTCTTGTATTTTCTTTCTTATATTGTGAGTTATGACTCTATACAAGACATTCTCGTGGGAAGTACGTTGGGCACCGGTCAACAAACATATAATATTATTAGACATGACAACTAAATTGTGACGAGCTGCCGTCCCAGCACCAAACGGACTGCCGTTCAACATTGGTGACTTTTTTTCTTCTTCCTTGTCAGTCTAATTTTTTTCAAGGCTTTTCAAAGTCTTTCTAAGCACGGTGGCAACCGATTTGGACGCACCTGGGTGTCCAGATAGCGACCGCTCAAACTTACTTTGGGCCTTTCTTGAACGGGGCTAAGACGTGAGTCCCAGAATGAACAGATAGCAAATGCGACGGTGATTAAATTGAAGAAAGTAAGGCGAAAATAAAGGCTGAAGTAATACTGACTGAGCTATCTAGAAAGACATGTACTCATCTTCCTCAACTTCGGCATCTTCAATCTCCCAGTCATCGTCGCCCAACCATTCATCGTCATCACACTCAGTATCCCGGTCTTCATCTTCCTGATCTTGGTCTCCTCCATCTCTCTCACTGTCACCGTCACAGGAAGTAAGATCTCTCTCCTGATCTCGGTCCCGGTCTTCGTCTTCTTCCGGTTGCGAGCTATCTGTAAGGTCCGCATTGGCGCATTCTCTCACCATTTCCCGCAGGACCTTAGGGTGCCCGATTCCATAATGCGTATAACGCATGAACATATCTTGGTCGACGAAGCTGAGTGGTTTAGGATGTGAGTAAGGATAATAAGATGGGAGGTTGCACTTACATGCCGACGTAGTATGCCTCCCAGTCATCTAAATCACCACACTGACGCGCAAATGTCTCCCCATGGCGAAGGGAGGTGGTTCCTCGTCCACAATTAAAAGCCGGAATCAAATGGGTACTTCGAATGACTTGACTGGGATCTAGGAATCCAAAGGCGTCACGATCTGACTCTTCCACGAAAGCCACCTTTGGGAGTCGAGCGCAGCTCATCCCTGATTGACGGTCGGTTAAGGGTGCTAGCCACCTAACGTTCAGAACCTCAAGTTGGTGCTTCATGGTCGGACCTTCAATGTTCAGCCATGTGTCCATATGATAAATTCCTAGGACCCAGGCATACCAGTAGGGATGCTTGGGCCTCGTTTCCCCGGACAATACCATGACGTCGCAGTGCGTCCAAGGATTAATCGTATCATATTCACATCGAAGGTCATACGTCGTATAGCGGACCTGCGATGATAAACGGTCCTACACTAGCAATACTCATAAGGTGTGTGACTTACTTGCATCATTTGGACCGAGTACAGTATATTGTCTGAGATGATGACCGAATTACGCTCCTCATCCGTGAAGGCATGGTCACAGTAGCTAATGTCTAGCTTTCGAAGTCGGTATAGTATGTGGTCTTTGAGTTTGGGTATGAACCCCTATAAGTTATAGTGAGTAAGGTGCACGAGAACCGCCGGAGGCCGGAACTTACTGTTACAGCTGGGTCGTTAGCATGATCTCGAAGGAAATTGAAGATATACAATGGATTATTGCGGCTAAAGGTGGGTATATAGTGGTGTTCTTTCAATCCTGCCGGTGGCAAGTCTGGTGCCTGCTCGCTAGTGTAGGAATCGCGATCTATTTCCGCTACTTGCCGAAGGACGCAACGACAACACTCGTGTTTAGCTAGTTGCGATGGGGTATCTCGTTTACTGGTCAACGGATATAACGATTTGAGCGCTCGATGCACCAATTCTCCCTAACCAGAAGCCAAATTGAGATAAAAAGGTATGAGTAGCAGAGATCCACGTACAATTTGCGACGTGAATGAGTCTGTAGTACCGAAGAGCCGGATAGTCAGTAAATAATCCCCCATAGCGTGGAATTTGTAGGTATTCAAATTGAATTTTTTGGCCTTTCGGCCACCACTCCCAGGATCTGGATTGTCGAGACCTTGGCGTTGACGCGCAGCGTTGCGCTCGTGAGCAGCTTTCTCCTTAGGTAACTCCATGGTGGTAAAAGCTGCGCATGTAGAATCCCAGAATTTGCGCAGGTGACGTGAGAGGCGCTTAAAAGTCTCATCCAAAACTGATAGAGTAGTTTCTGAATGCATCTGCAGTTTGGCGAGGGCATGCCATTGTGCGAATCTGTACAATAACAGCTGTATGATCTCATCGTGGCCTTCTGGGAAAAGGCCTTCGAAGACCGGCATAGCACACTGAAATAAGCGTCAGCGAGTAATATTGGCAACTTAAGCAGCTAGGCAAACCTGCAAAATATCTTCGAAGTCGCGAGCCGCGATCCTCTTCATTTCAGAAACATTATTAGCAAATTGTCGTAAGACTCCATTGCCATAAGAAGGAACTTGGCGAAATCTACGATTTACCACTTTCAAATCAGTAAGGAGGATGACACGTGAATGGACAGACCTGCTATCAAGAGTTGCAACCAAACGGTCACCACCAGGAAGCGCATAGAGTATACGGATGAGATGTATAAACAGTGCCTTCCACGTACCTAGCTCGCATTCGTGCATAAAATCAACTACAAGCATGCGAAAAGTGTCAAACCCTAGGGGTCCGAGTTTTTCTGCAAACGTATTCTAGTCGAAATCAGGTTGTAATCGAAGGTCATTGATTCTAAAGGCACTCACTACGGTTGGGACCCACGACCCTTCCCCAAGAGTCTTCTGCACCTTCGAGCCGTCAACAGTGTTTCCCCACTGATATATAAATCCGCGGGCTTGAGTGACCGTCGCCAGGCAGTAAGTTCTGAAGTTAGTTAGGTGGCCTCGCATGTCTCCAAACAGGCCTAGGAGACCAAACGAGACTTTCGGCGTGAGGAAGCGCGGACATGGGCAAGAGCCCATGTCCTTGATGGTGGCTATCAAAACCCTGAAATGTCTATTAGTATTCGAATGAGAAAAGGAAGAAGAGCCTACTTTTCTGGGTAATCAGCTGAGTACGTAAAGATACGTGGAAAGACTCTTCGCAATACACCATCTGGACACAGGAGGACAATCCCATGACGATATGAGTCAAGGAAGTCTGCATCAAGGAGATGTCTCCAACACGCGTGAAATAAGTCCCGCCGGCAATGAGCTTGAAGAGCTCCCATACCACTTTTGGATATTTGAGGTAGGCTGCTAAGGACGTCCTTAATGCTATCTGGAAGCTAAAGATACGACGTAAGAGAAGTATACATCACAAGAAATCGATGACCTACTGAAGGTAAAAATCCGACAAGATGGCACGCACCGGATTTAGGTGCCGAGCGGGCATACTTGGTTAAGTTCCCAAAGTACAAATAAAGGGGCCAAGCTTTGGCAGTCCTGAAGGTTGCAAGATGAGTCGCGTCCGAAAAAAACATGAGTCCGGTAATCACACGCTCCAGTGAGCAGCCGGGTTCCCTCGGCTGCCTCTGCAGATCGTCCTGAGCTTGAAGCCACGAGTCAGACGTATAGAGTTCATCAAAAATCTGTTCTTGATGGTTGTCTAGCGGGTCTTCCCACAAGCGCTTGAAGGGGAGGAGATGAAATGCATTGGCTTGAATATCAGCGAATGCGGAACGAATCACTCCTACAAGCGGGCGATAATGGAATCCTGGAATACTAAATGGCTTGAATGGGTCATCTGTTGACTTTGTTGGTATGTTGAGAGTGACGTCCGTCTCAAGCCAGTCGTTCGAAAAAATGGCAGTTTCATTTCCTCCACTGTCGTCTAATACACGCAACCCCCTCCTCACCGAAAATCCATCTAGGTCCCTGGCATTGAAGTCATCTGCCTGAATCACGTCTTTGACAAGGCGCAATACTTCAGCCTCCGATTTATGATGACTCCCAGAGTTCATCCACGTCATGAGGCGGTATATACTCATATTGGGGAAGGGATAGGGAGGTCCGGAAGGCGCATGAGGCCTAAGAGTACTGTCACGGTGAGCATCGGAAGTCGTCGGACAGGAATTAGCTAGCTGCAAAGACGAAACGAATTTATCAGGCTCAAACGAAGGTCGCCTAGGATATTGTCGACAGAGTCCCATCGTATTAAATGCCGTTTGAAGGGAGTCGCGCAGGGTCAAAAGGACTCGTCGAATTCTGCCCTGCGGTCCATTTTGAGTTTTGGTTGCACAGAACAGATCATCTCTACAAGACTCTGAAGGGTTGACGTCTTCATCAGCAGGTAGAACATCCTCAAATTGTTTTGGGACTGGCCTTGGCACACGTCGTGAAGGTTGTTGACCTGCGTCCGCTTTCAGAGATCCATGAGCATTGACGTGAAGGCAATAAATATAGAATTTAAAGAAGGTACACACCTGGAATATGACGTTCTCGTCGAGTCCCATCCTCCATTGTGATATCCAAGACATCCGAGTCTTGGGACACAAGGGTCACCATACAAGTGCGAGCAGGGCTAGTTCGGTTTACTTGAAGCCCAGGGTGCGTGCTACTAGTAGATACCATAGGTTCGCAAGAAGCTATAGGTTTAGAACGACGGCTATTTGTAAATTCGATTGGTCCATGCTATCATGATAAATTGGAGGGCATAGTAGTGAATAGGTCAAAATATGAAGGTCAGGTGTGAGATAGTGACTTACACCGCAAGTACTGCTAGTCATGGCCTGTGAGGACTTGTGCGAAGCTTGGATCAACTCTCTTGCTCGCTCCCGTCTTCTCTCCATAGCTAAGGTGCTCGCTTTCTGGTAATACTTGCACTTCGACCGATGTCTGCTGAGTCCGCGAGAATCTGTATTCTTCTCCCAAGAACAACGCGGTGCACTGCAGGACACCATTGAAATGACAAGCACGAGGAACAGAACCCAATGTGGTCCGTGTAAGTGCATTCCACTTGCACCGTGGTTGACAAGTTGAAGCTTGACCGGAAGGTGGACAGACAGCCTGTAAGTATAGTACAGTACGTGTTTTTCAAAACTCGGCCTCGCTACCTACCTTGACACCCTAATTAGGTAATACGTGTGTGTTGCACGTGTGAGTGGCTCACGGTGCTTTGACCACCGTGACATCATGCATCAACATCGACCTGCGGTCCAACAAGAGTATCCAGGTTACTCTGGCACCATGGCCTAACCCTTCATGCACACGACCAGCAAAGTGAAGGGTGAGTTTTCTCTATGCATCCTGTCTCACTGACGAGTTGTTTGTTTCAGTCACGCAGATGAGCTCTCCATTTTTACCGGGTCTTGATCCGCTCTTCAGCCCTTTGTCTCTGCTCTTCGGCCCTTCAGCTCAGCTCTTCGGCCCTCCGTTTCTGCTCTGTCCCTGCTCGCCATTTCTTCGATCAGTTGCAACTGCTGTACTTTGCTTCGCATTAGATGTCTATTTGCATGTGCCCGTACTGTATTAGCACTGCCTTGATGCTGAATTACGATTGGACAATTGGAGTGATGGGATGAGTATTTTCAAATTTTCAGTGATGGTCTCAGTCTTTTCGAGTGATACTCTCGCTATATTTTAATGATACGTTCACTTAAGTTTCAATGAAGACACTGCTGGAAATTCCATATATATCATTACTAGATCGAGCCAATGACATAACGTGCGGACGCTAGGCAAAGAAACATATGTTGACTAATATAAGGTAAAATCTGGCGAATCTTACAACAATGCTGGCACTGATCAAGTTTTCAAGGATCAGTAGAATGCAGTCTGCGAGGAAATATCAAGTAAGCTGAGTGAGCAACAAGTTGTTTGAAAAAAGGTTGCACAGGAAAACGGGGTCAACATTGCACCTCTAAAACCCACTTGGGCTTGTAGTTCGGTAAGATGTTACTCGCTTTCTCCACTTTCCGCGCCCATTCATCTTCCTCATGTCTCAGAAGCGCCAAGAGTTGTGTATACTGGTGAACTCGGGACTGCGCTGCGGCATAGCTTGCGTACACTGTATTAATAGTGTACTCAGTGAACAACCTATCCTGGTCATCATTGTTCAACTCGACATTGTCGAGCCCCATCTGATACACCCCAATTAGTGTCTGCGGTTGGGTGACAGAAGGAGATATTCGTACTACATATGCCTGCAGCTCTCGATTGCGTCCAGACATTTCTAACTTTGAAGAGCAATTGGGCTCCGCAGGCCTGCTTGAATCATTGCATCCATGGAGAAAGCATGCAAGATGTTGGGGAGTTACGGGAATTGAAGTTGACATTCCGGAGTGGGTGAAACACACAACCTGTTAATAGTTTCGGGTCAACAGGACTTTGATGAGTGATCCATGCCCTTATGGAAAGATTTCAATCAGAGCAATGCGGTATCTCAATACCGTAAGGGGTCACCGAAGAACTTTGAATGAAACCAGCCTTGTTGCAGCGCTTAGCAGAATGACGGGACTGAGGAAGAGAATGGGAGTAAGGAGAATAAGTGTATCAGTACAACTAGTATGATGTGTGGTGAATAGTGTCTTGAATCTAATTCTAGAGTTTCAGCTGCCATCGCTGATTGCATTAACTTGCTCGAGATTGACGGTATCGGGTTGGTTCAGTGGACATCCCTGTCATTGTCCAGTTACATTGCACCATTGGAAGTCCTATGCACATATCGCATCGTGTTAATGAAATACAACATACATACTAAGGTACGGTCTCTTCGGATTGAACTTCAGCTGCAGGGAAAGAGCTCAGCATCACTACTAAAAATTCTTCAGACTAGCGTGTCATTTACGCACCCTAAGGACACGATGGCTACTTTGTTCAACTCAGTGTGTGATAAGCTATTCACGCCGGACCTGCCAGTGTGCCCGACACATGCATTTATGAGTGTTCAATATCGTCGAAGGCTGAATACCTCTACTCACCTTCTGACATAATGAACGAATGCGACTCCATATCCTCAGTCGATACACAGATCTCTTCCGTTATCGAGCAGCTGCATCACAAATAGCCCCCAAGAAGACACGAATGCTTGAGATTAGAGCTGCCTCGCCAAGCCCTGAACAATCACGTCATCATAGATGGCCTCTCACAATTTGCAAGTCCAGCTGGGTCATTTGGCGGGTTAGGAGAGAGAAAGCGAACCAGTGATGATGCGTCTGAACCGCAACGTTGCTCCTGTGGGTACGTCGATGAAGGATCTGCCCTCTCCGACCGGAGTAAGAGATGTATCTGAGGTGGCACAGAGAAGTTCGTGTCTTAGATGCCTGCCTAGCTACTGCTACTAGCAATATTTAGCGTAAGCAGCTGGGGCGTTGCATTGGGGGCGGGGGACGAGAGTATCAGCCACCGCTGGGCGGACGGAAAGAAGCAGTAAGCATAGATGCGGGGAAAAGGAAAGGGATGTCCTGTCAGTGCCATGGACAGGAAGCAACTTGGGAAGACATACATATTTTGTTCGAGGACATGGTGGACGAAACAAATGAGGATACGAAGTCTATAAAAGAAGGTGTGTAAATACTCAAGTCTCGAACGTCGAAGACTGAGGTGTTACAAAAATACCTCACAGTCACTTGTGGGAGATTTGCAACCTGGTTTTTGGTCCCAGCTTCCTGATTGAGCGGTGGTGGTGTTGGACCCTTGCACCAGACCCACGGTGCGAGTCATCTGAAAATCCAAAAGCCGAAAACGATCCTTTGAGTATCCTTTGAGGCTCCTACGTCGCACTAGTTTAGTTTAGTGCACGATTTTAGTTCGTAATGTGCTGTTTTAGTCTTTATTGCATCGAAAATAGTATTATTCATGAGCATCAGTCAAAATTTGTAAAGATAATCTAATAGTACAGTGATAGCGAGATTATCTATGGATTATCGAAATGATATAAATATTATCTACTCGTTGTCATTGTCCAGACCGATCCACTCGTGACCCCATGCCACAATAAGACTCTGAAGCCTCTCATATCTTGTGCTCAAAACTAAATATGCCCTAATGGTATCAATCAACATCAGAATCACATTATAAGTATCATAGAACTGTTAGGCATTAGCACGGGTATGGGTATAGGGGCTTGGTACCTGTGACCCATGACATACCCATGGCCCGTCGAGCCCAAAACAGATGGTCAACAGTGCTGACAAACATTAAACTTTATACAAATATATACTGTACAGTTGCTCATAAACCTTAAGACTACACAAATGGGTAATTAATATAACCTTCAATCTCATGCACAATCTCCCTCAGCCATGTTTAGAAAATGTGTCACCAAACTGATGGAAAAAGTGGCTCAGGCTGTAGCCAAAGGAAGCCGCAAACTGAAATGGAAGGCCAGCAGTATTAGTAACAAGATGGCAACAAAGAAGTCAAAGAATGTACCATCAGAATTGAACGAAACTGTCTCTCCAAGTCCAAGTCCATGTCCCCTGGCTAGTACTGCAAATAGTCAGCCTCTTTGCAGGCAACCTACAGTACATACAGAAGAGGAAGAATAATGCTTACATGGACATGCCATTGTCATTGACTCTGACACAGAGTCAGTGAAATCAAAGGCTGGCGTCAATGATTCTGATGGTGAGGCTTCAGAGGATGAACTTGGCAAGTCCTTGATTCCTGTGGTAGCTTTCACAAGTTTAATCAGTATAGTAGAGAGGATAAGAAAAAGCTGGACATCACCTGTATACACCTTTTTTGAACCAACGCCAAGCATCAAATACACAAATGGACGCCGTGCGCATGTCTTCAAGTGCATTGGAAAAGGCTGCAAGCAGCGCGTTGTCTTGTTACTTAAGGGTCTTATATGAAAGTTGTGTATAATTACAACACAATTATACACGGTGAAGACTTCTTGCCAGTCCTTAAGTCCACAGTCTCCGACTTTTCTACTTTGTGGGAGGTAACGTGGTGAGTTCTTGGGAGGATTTAGTTTGTTGTCCTCTTCTTGTGTA
>MU172376.1:72185-95793 GCA_016695485.1 Suillus hirtellus | reverse complement strand
TCACATGCTTGATACAAATACAAGGTAAAATAAGCCTGAAAAGTGAGAAATAAAATACAAGATAATGAAATAAAGGAAAAATAGAGAGGTAACTTAGTGACAGAGGGCTAGACAGTCTCTCATATCTGACATGGTATGAATCACATACCATGCATGACAGTGTTCGAAGGTATCTTGATAAAGGTGATGCAAAGTCAACCAGTAATATGGCAAAACACATCAGGAGTTGTTGGGGTGAGGCTGCATACGAGGCTGCCCAAGATGCAAAAACAGCAGAGTCTGCGCATGATGGGGTGGTTACAAGTATTTTGCAGACTGGCTCAATCATAACTACATTCAAAAGAAAGGGTAAGGGTAGGGTGATATATTCACACCAGCAACATACAAAGACAGAGACAAAGTGAGTACATTAAATTGCAAAGCAACTGTAAACTCATGGCATTGATCAGAGCTGAGATTGTACACTGGGTCAGTGAAAGCTTGCGCCCATTTGAGATCATTCAGGATAGAGGGTTCCAATGCTTGATAAAAACTGGATACCCTGAATACTACATCCCATCGCCATCGATGGTATCTCGTGATGTCAAGCTTGTGTTTATCAATGTCAGAAAACGTATTGCAAAAATGCTACAGACTTACAACGGTGAATTGAACTTTGCTACAAACATGTGGACTTTGCCAAACCACAAGGCATTTGTTGCCATTTTGGTTCACCTCAAGCATGAGGGCAAACCATTGGCAATGCTCCTGGACATAGTAGAGGTTGCAAAGGTGAGTATACATGTGCACACTGAAAACAAAAACGAACCTTATTTTCTGTCCAGTCACACTCTGGATTCCATCTTGCTGAAGTGTTTGCAAAAGTCCTACAAAATTTTGGAATAGTGGACAAGGTGAGTCATACTCTGAAATACGCACATAAAAACTTACATATTCATAGATCCTGAGTGTCACTGCCGACAACACATCCAATAACAACACATGACTGCTGAACTCGAAGCCCTTGTAGCACATTTTGGTGGGGAGTGAGCCCATTCAGTCACTTATTCCTGTATTACACGGACACCCAAAGTTGAGATTCTGCCATGTGAGATGGGTCATCTGAGCTGGGCCCATACATAAGTGCAGTCCGATAGAGACAGATGGGCCCATGATCTTTGTGGTGTCTTGACATACCTGGTCTGGCCCAAGGGTGTCGACCGTCCGGGCCCAGTGACTCTGCCAGGTGCTATGGAATATTGCGACTGGGCCCAACCTGGGGGTATGGAATCTGACGTTTGGGCCCAGGGCTTCTGTATCGAAGATAACAACAGGGCCGGACGTGAGGGTGTGACACACGACATTCGGGCCCGATGAGTGTAATCCGGTATATTGCGATTGGGCCCAACCTGAGGGTATGGAATCCGACGTTCAGGCCCAGGGTTACTGTACCAGAGATAACGACAGGGCCAGACCCGCCTAAGGGGTGTGAAACACAACGTTCAGGCCTGATGATTGTAATCCGGTATATTTCAATTGGGCCCAACCTGAGGGTATGGAATCCTATGTTCAGGCCCAAGGTTGCTCTACCAGAGGTAATGACACGGCCAGACCTGCCTCGGGGGCATGAAACACAATGTTCGGGCCTGATAATTGTACCATGGTATATTGCAATTGGGCCCAACCTGAAGGTATGGAATGTGATGTGTGGCCCAGGGTGATTGTACCAGAGGTAACAACAGGGCCGGACGCGAAGGTGTGGAGCACTACGTTCAGGCCCGATGAGACAGTACCAGAGTGAATCATGAGGCCAGACCCGACTTGGGTGTGTAAAACATGACTTTCGGGCCCAGTGATGGTGATGAGGAATCTCACGACTGGTCCCAACCCAAGCTAACAGAATATGCAGTTATTCCAAATGTCATCATACTTGTTTAGATCTGGAAGGTATTACTGGTTCTATCAGACCCGATGCTGTAGAGCACGGCATTGGGACATATGGATGTAACACCGCATCATGGCCAGACCCGGTGCTGTATCACACGGTATTAGTGCCCGATATTTGCAACATGTATTAGTGTCTGGCCCAAACCCAGGGGTGGTGTTCATGATGATCCGGTTGTGCCAAGATCACCCCCTGTGCGATATTCTATCATTATTATTCCAGCAGCACAAACCTGCATTGATGACATGAAGGGTTTGTATCCAATCAGAGCATGGATCAGTAAGCAGAACTAAGGTACTGGGTGCACCATATATTCAGTAAGGGAGTGCATAAGTATGTAAGGAGTGACATGAAAGGAGCTGTACCGCCATAAGTGCACCAGTATGTAAGTAAGGGAGTGCACTAGTATGTAAGGAGTGACATGAAAGGATAAGGGGCTGTACCGCCATTAGTGCACCAGTATGTAAGGAGTGACATGAAAAGATAAGGGACTGTACCACCATAAAGAAATAGAGTGGGGTAAAGGAAAGAACGAAATGCTCTACATAACTCCATACACAGCAAAATCAGCTTGGTTGTACTTGGGCAATTTGCATGCATTGAAGTCCGAAGGATTGTATTGGGCATAATTGAGGCAAGGGGTTCGGGCATAGTTGTGCACACTATCCCACATGAACCAGGCCCATACTATGCGATCACCTTCATCAACCCGGATTCCATGTCTTACCAGATGTCTGGAATAGCTCACCATGACACCTGGTTTGTGAACCAAGTCGATGCCAAGATTAGTCAACCTCATAATAGCCCGACCATAACTGCCGATACAAGTCAAGATATCAAATGCCTCAGGTGGACATTTCAGGTCACAGTGGTCAGGGGAATCACGGTTGCACATTACTGCAGCGCTGGTGTAAACCGCAGCCCAATGTTTAAGACACTGTTGCATGTCCTCCAAGCCTTGTTTTGCAGCCCAACTCCTGAGTTCAACATGGGTCCTGACAGAAGCCCAGTAGAGCTCAGGGTGCATAACATGCAAGGCAGCTGACACAAGCATGGCTGGCTGCTGCATGGCCATGATTATATCTAAGCTCTGATAGCCCTTCAGGGTGGCAGACATCTCGGGTTTGAACCCATCTTCTGGATTTTCGGGAGGAGGGCCATAGCGCTGTGAGGGCATCAATTGTGCATTTTGATTACAGGAAATAATGACCCCCACCTCACGTCCTTGCTGGAACCAGCACGGTGCTATGTTAATGCATCCAGCACATAATCCCAGCGTTTCAGGTGATCAAAAGTTGTCCTGGCAGGTCCTCCAACCACCTGATTTTCCAGCGGTGATGCTAGCCTTAAGTAGATCCCCCATGGATTGCGTAGCCACAAACATATCGCTCTGTTGCAATCAATATTATTTTATAAAGAAAATTTCGACTGGGAGCCTCACCTGCACCCATGGAGTTAAAGCATCTGGGATATACCAGAGAATAATTTGGTACCCGGAGTTGATAATGACCACAGGGCTATCCAACAAGATCTTCTCGGCAGGAGGGAATTTTGCCAACAAGGCCTCCTCTTGGGCATTATTCATCCCAGATTCCCTTTTTGCGAGGGCCTTGTTGTACTGGATGATGTCAATGTCCAATTTGACTTGATCGGCAGTCACCGATGTCAGCACAGAGGTCTAGGATTGAATTCAGATGTACTCACTTGGGTGTTGGTAAGCCTCGGCCATGAGCAAGGCAAGGTGCCTGCAAGACAACAATGTAGGATAGTCTAATCCAGGCAGAGGGTCTACCAAAGGCCTGCCTGCCACGTGGGCAAGGAATTGTTGCTCCACCCATTCACTGGTGACATGGGTGGTGTGCAAGGCCCAATCCTCCGGAATGGGGGAGGATGGGTTCATACCATTCCGTAGAAATGCAAGATGACTGGCATAGGGACACCCGGTGGTAGATAGATGAGACATGATGGCAGGGTGAACAGTAGTTATTCACCTAAACCTGAGTTATATGTACATATCTACTGAGCCTTGTGTCTCATTGCATACAGCAGATGTAAAATTCTTCAAACATAATAATGCACCATGTGCAGGTGGCACAATCTCGGCAAACAATCGCAGTGCCTGAAATTTGGTACAGGACACGATATAACAAGGTTTGGGTCCATTACATACAAGACATCAAACATTTTTAAGTCTTTTGGGCCCGCCCGGCATGTTCGTGTTAATCACCGGCAAGTCCAACTATGTCAAGGTCAATTACCACAAATGAAATGCTTTATACAGGGCATCAAACTATGTAACCTTGTTCAATTTCCATCGGTATCCAATAATTGTTGTGCAGCCACTATGGCATCATGGAGGTCATCCACCAGAGCCTCCAGTCGAGCCATCACCTCTAAAGCCTCTTCACCATCTGCCATCTTATGGGCAAGCCAATCCTCGAACACATTTCCAAGGTCTTGCATTTGATTGCGAACAGCCTGGAGGTTGTTGAGCACCGGGTTAGGCCCAGTATCATGCTGGCGCATGTCTGGGAGCAGGAGCTGTCCTGCACCCTGAATATCGGCCACCACAAGGACTCATCAGCAGATGGGGACTTGACAGTGAGTAGATTTTTCTTACAACTTCATGATCATGACAACTGCGGAGTTCCATGACCTCATCCAACGAGATTCAACTGGGCATCGCGAATGGAATCAAGTCAAACCAGTCGTTCCACCGGTGATAATCTAAGTTGGCAGGTGCTCGGTATCGAGCCATGAGATTGTTTGAGGTGTTGAAATTTTGAGTTGTGAATTTTTTGAAGAGTTCATCGTTGTCAGACAGCGCCATCTGCCACCCAGTGAGCATATTTACAACGTCACTGAGAATGTCCGGCAATGCTGGACATGTGTTGCTGGTTGCGCATATGTTAATAAAGGGGAAGACAAATCTCTACAAATGCGATTTTTTGGCTTGAGTGAGCATGGCAACAGCATGTGAGATAGCCATTCACTCACCTTGGCCTCCCAGATAAGGTATTGGACGAATGACTTTTGGAAAGCGGAGGTTCTTGGAACTTCGTTGTTGTCCAGAGACAACCAGATGGCAGTAAACTGGGCCGCCGCATATTTGAATATATTAGTGACATCCCACATGGACACACAGATGCCAACCAAAGTTTGACTATAGACAACTGTTGCTGGCATGATCGGATAACAAGAGCAGGGACGGGATTCTGGGGATTAACCAAGATGCAAACTTAGAATGTGTCAATTCATCCGTGTATATAAATAATCAGAGGTTGAAATCTAAATCGGGCTGTAAGTGGCCACAATGCATGTGTCATGTTTCCACGTCCAACAATGCGGCCAAAATGAAACATGTCAAAACCTTATTGTCCACATGGGCCCGCTGAGCCAAAATGAAACATGTCAACACCTTATTGTCTGCATGGGCCCCTAATTAGCTACAAAGGTAAACAATGCCATGGTATGAGACAACTCTGGTAAATAATTGCTCAGAGACCGCCATAATCAAATGCTGGATTGACCTGTACAAACTGGGTCTGAGCATCTTCAGCTAATGATTTATAAATCTGTGCCTGTCTGAGGGTGTAGCACCGAAGTCCGAACCTTCCGAGATTTTCATCGTGTGCGACTCTTCCTAGCCATATATCGCGTTTGTGGGTAAAGAAATTGACGGTCCAGCGCATCTCGTGTGCAACAAGAGCAAACTCTTTGGCCCAGCAGTCCCAAAGTGCCTTGCTGCGGAGCCAATGGACCCAGTAAACTTGCGAGAAACAAAGTTAGCTAAAAGTGATGACTGAGATATAGTGCTTACATTCACTGAGCCAGTCGTTGCTTGTTGAATCCCCTTGAACATCTAACAACCAAAACCACGGGAGCGTGGAGTCTCTCTGACCCTGAGCATTCGGATCTGCGACAGCCAAGGTTGCTTTGAGGTGACTGTTGAGCAATTCCTGGTATTTTACCAGCAGGTGATCAGCCCCGAGATGGGACAACTGCGACCGACATTTCTTGTAAATCATGCTGTTGAGATTTATAACTTGCTCAAACAAGTGAACCTGAGCCCAGGCTCGGGTAGTGTGGACTTGTGATTTTGCAGGCCAGACTGTTGTCTGAAACAGTACAGCCTTGTCAGCCAAGTGCACTCTGATTATATGCAATATATCGTTTGCCTGTCCCTCCTGAAGGGTGATCTCTTGTCTTATAAGAGCTGCCACACCTAACTCCTCACACCTATCTGGGCCAAGGTTCGATGGGAGAGGGATCACAACTAATTCGGGTCTGAATAATGCCCCCGGAGCGCGGTCTCTCAGTGATTCCTCTTCAGCTGGAGAGTATTCACTTACATCCGAGTCACTCAGCCCATTCTGCAAGAATTTGATGTCCATGTCGGGGATAAAGTCCGTTGCATCATATTCCTCCCCAATATACCTAGCTGCATTGGTGATAAATTGATCGATCGACTGTTGCAGCCAAACATGACGACGGCCTATCTCGAGATTCTGACTCTCAGTGGGATGTCGTCCAATTCTTTGCACATCCATCACCAGCGCTATCTGGGTTTCCTCAATTGTGATTCCAGAGGCAATCCAAGTCACAGATCCCATCTGGGGCCTCATTCCTGGATGACGGATTGAGGTCTGCAATAGGTTCAGCTCTGCTTCCTTCCGAGACCATGCTACCAGAAGTGTGTATCAGTATTGCAGTTCCAATTTAAGATAACACCGGATGCTGATCCTTGTGGAGCTGTACATCATATATGTCCAGGGCGGATGGATCTGTTGCTCGGGAGCCCTGGGCTTGTGCCTCTTGGGCTTCCCATCGGTCAACCATGTCCGGATCTGCCAAATCATTCAACTTTGCAAATGCTTCGGCACTTTCAGCAGCCCCTCATTTGGCCTCTTTGTACTTCCACGACAAAAACACCCCTAATAAAAGTGAATAAACTCCATGTGTGAAATGTGAACAGGACCAACCCATCCAAATCATCTTCATAAAGTTGCAGTCGTTCATCTGATAGTCAAGGCATTCTTGTCTATGTGGAGTGGACATTCCCCAGCATGACGGAGATACGACATTTAGAGGCGCCCATAGTGTTTCCATAATTTCTCCATCGATCCTGGCCGCCCCTGGGATAAAGTTGGATGCATACCAAGCAAAACATTTATCCTGATGCCTGTGAACATGCCATAACCCGATTCCCAGGATTATGTCCATGCCTGAAGGAATGCTCATGTGCAGGCTGTCATCCACCTGTCTCCGAAAGTGCTTGTGATACTGACAATTAACATCATAGAACGTAAGTGCACTACCGATTCCATCAGTGTTGTGAGATAGGGCATTGCACAGTGCATAATTCATGTTCAATTGTCTATTCCCGGATGTTCGTTAGCCGGATATGCATCAATTCAGGTACCCATACCTTTCGCCCTTTTGAAAATCAACCATTGCATTTGGTATGAAACAGCCATGTCTGGCGCACATGCACCCACCAATTCCTGTGGCTTCCAGGTTGTGCCAAGATGCATTGGCCTGGTTCACAGCCCTGTGATTATTGCATTCGGATCTTTGGACCAAATCTTTTGCAATAGCGAGATGTGCCCAGTATCTGGCCCTCCCTACCATAAAGCCCTTTCCATCAGTTAGCCAGACCTCATCTTCTGGGTGCGTTGGGTGAAGGTGCTTGGCCTTAAAATTCCCGTCCATCACCAGGGAGCGCAAGTGCAGCCATTGCGGTGTGCTGTTATCTTTGCTCAGTAGTGTTGCATTGATCCCCGGTTGAGGACATGATGGACAGAACAAAGCCAGCTCCCCATCATGCGGTTCTCTTCTCTCATGACCGAATCTGTGCCATTTTAAAAGTTCAGCTGCCTCCACTGTCTGGAAACTCTCATCAACTCCCGGTATCTGTCCTGCACAGTGTCGGTCAAATTTCTTGACCAACCGATAAGACCCATACCGGTACTGAATGAGGAAATACACTGGATGTCATCTGTCTCAATTTGCTGTAATAGTTTGATGCCGAAGTTCCGCATTCTACATTGTCCCGGATGAAATTGTTGAGCAGTGCAAATGTGAATGCTGTCTTCGGGTGAGCAAAAGACGCTGGAAACATGCCCATTTCGAACAACTGCTTATCTGTGGAGATGGCATCCAGGCATCGGCAAAACCAAATTGACATTATATGGATGCCCGAAGTGTCGGCCACCGTTATCCGAGTTTTGCCCATCATGTGCATGCCTGCCCCTGGTAATTCCATGTCTATGTGGGGATGTTCATCTTCTAGAAATACATCAACTCTGTCATCCCTTTCTTCCATCACTCCTGTCAAAAACTCAGTGAATGTCCCGGCCCTCTCAGTATTTCTGGTATCACCCATTCCTGGTGTTCCGGAAGGAAACGATGTATGGCATGGCTCTCTGTCATCTGTATCCTCCCATTCACAATAGCTGTGTGGGCACGGATGTCCTCTGTGACCAAGATGTATCTCGACCCCTAACTTGGTCAGAGTGGTCCTCTCAAAGAAATCGCCGTTCCATTGCCTTATCCGGTGGAATGGCCTGAGTGCATGTTGAGTTCGGCAACACCTTGTGCAGAATATCGGCTGTGCAATGCAATCATAGCACTTATATGCCCCATCCCCATCACACAGAGAGCACACCCTATCCAGAGGTGGTGCCTCATGTTCCAGAAGCATCTCGAGATAATCGTTGACCCTCAATTTCCACTGCCAAAGGTACTCGTTGGGACTCTGAATTCCAAGAAATGAGAGCCGGAAATCTATTGACTGACACGCTGACTTGCCATGGTTTTTCTATTTTTCTTCCCCCAGCCCTTTGGGAGTTGCATGGGATTGATACTGCCTTGGTCATCACCCCATCCATCAAAATCTTCAGACAACCTATACATTAGCCCATCAGAAGGCTGCTTGGTGGGCAACTTGGTTGGGGAGGAATGCATGGATTTGCTTGACTTGTTGCATTCTGCTGACACCCACCAACCTTTGATGCCTCGAGTGGTTTTTTTGTGACACCATTTCATCAGGTGGACAGTCCCAGGAGGTGTTACCTCTATAGCCTTAGATCGACCCATGTTGAGGTCTGTGAAATGATGGTGGCGGTATGGTGGCAGAGCTTTGACTTACAGTTGTGTCAAGGTCCCATAACAGGACTGTCCCTAACTTTGCTTAGCAATGCATAAGGTTTACATCATTATGAAACAGAATTGAACAGTTTGAACTGCTCAGGAATTATTACGATGATGAATTCAATACCCTCACATAACTCTATGAAGTATTTGATACAACTTGAATGGAGAAGCAATCATACAAAGCTCAATGAGGTTGCTGAGGCAAATCCTATTTGTCTCAAGTTCTTTCAACAATATCTTTGGTGTGAACTCATAATGATAATTATCTAATCCCTGAATGCAACAAACTCTCAAAATGAACTTCTCACCATACACTTCTTCTTCTCATCTGTCATCCTGGTATTTTTAACCAATTTCATCCATGGCAAGTAATGACTCTGAGTCAGAATCAGAACAGGAGGCTCCAAAGCACCTGCCACTCAATCAGAGAAGTTGGCTGTTCTGGAGTCCTACCTGGAGCAATGGGACTCCACATCAAGTGAAGAGAAAAACAAGGTCTGGAAAAATGTTACTACCGAGGCTCGACTGAAAGCACCCAAGATGGCTGCTGACATTTTAATGTCCCGAAAGACAGCACGTGCTTTGCGCTGTTGACATCAGCAAGGTACTGAGACTATGTCTATGCAGGTCTACAGAAAATGGCTACAGAACCACAGAGACAAGAAGGATGCCAAGGCTCTGATTAATCTTGGGAGAAAGTGGACATACTGGACAGTGGTTGGAACTTTCAGGAAAAAGGAGCTTCTGAAGCAGATCGAGGATGAGACCGGGGTGAAGCCCGGAGAAAAGGAGATGATGAAGCATTATTCTAAGTATCTGGCAGAGATGGTAAATTCCCTTACCAAAACAGAAGTCGAAGAAGCTACCAAGATGGCCATGCAGTGGAACAAGATAGCAGTCCCTCCCGAAGTTCAAGCTGACACAGCAAAACAGAAAAGCAGGGAGATTCTCAGATACGTGGTGGGTGAGATGTTCAAAAAGGCTGGAATGCGGATGTTCATGTTGTCGGCTTGGAAAAGTGAGGAAGGGAAATCGATGATATCAAGGTGCGCACTCATCAGTGCATGGTTCAGACAACACTGGGTCTCACACACCAACAGCCATGACTTCAATGATGAGCTCGGCAACGGAGAAAGCTTTGAAAAAACATGCGACTGGATGGATATACTCCCGGAATGGAAGTTGTACATGTCTAAACAGTTTGGTGAGTATCCCCAAAGTAGTTCAGAAGTGAACCAGAGCTGACTATACTGGGGTTGAGAAGACAAGGAAGTGGACGATGAACCAGTGGTTAAAAAGGGTAGGAAAGATAACACATACACATTGGAGATGGGGATCAATGGAGTTCCTGTTCTCCTGGACCACGAAAGCATGGATTTGGACACCCGAAAGGCAGTAGTCCGGGCATTTTTGAACTGGCATTACCATGCATGCAACCAACACAGTCCTAGAATACACTGACAACCACGACAGAGGATTGCAGCGGAAAAGTTAAGGATCCGGTTCCATGGAAAGAAGTAATACCAAGACAGGAAGAACTCATCCCACCACTGTATCTTCCGGATAGAAAAAAACTTCGGGAGCCCTTGTGGATGACCCGGAATGAGGCAACCAAGCTATTGGACTTTTGGTATGACCATCAGAAGAACTGCCAAGATGTGATTTTCGAGTTCTGTGGATGGTGGAGCAATGCCGATAAGGAAGTGAAACCTCCTGTAGGATGGGTCGGAGAGTTTGCAGTCATGTCAACACAGACACAGAAAACGGCAGGTAAACAGACGACCAGGGCATTGACCAGAGGAAAGTCCAATTCTCAGGCAGTTGCGCAGTCAACAGGTTCTGATGACGAAGATGACCGAGTGCAATCAAGGAAAATCATGAAGGCTGCCACACAGACAGCCAATGGTGATAGAAATGCCAGGAAGAAACATTGGATGTCTACATCTTGGGTGGTATCGGAAGCGCCAGATGCACTGATTCATAGATCGTCTTTGTCGGAAGGAACCTCGGGCGATGACATGCCAGTAACTGGGATGAGAAAGGTGCAGATAAATATGAAGAAATGGATAGATAGGAAATCAAGGAACAGCCGTGGTGAACACCCACAAACATTATCTCGGGCAACCCATCTGGATGTAGGTGATGATGGCATAACCAAACAATCAGCGTCCCAAGCACCTGATGCTACTGCAGACCAATGAAGAAAGGTGGGGCCAGCATCTCGGCCTGCTGGTAAATTATGTGCACAACAGGGTGAACGATCAAGTTTAGATGAAGCACGAAATTCAGAGCAGAACCCGGGGGGACGGATCAAGCAAGGTTCAAAACATTCGTCAAATGTTCACCCTGTTACGAACTAGGATAGTTCTAACAGCAAGAACTCAACAGAGCCGTCTAGTTGCTGAGATTCGTACAGCCTCTCAAATAAGAGAGGGTTCTTAGACTTAGGCAAAGGAGTGCTTCGACTAAGAGATCGATTCGGACGACTTAAGATTGGAGATCTTAAGCGATGGAAGTTCCAGGTAAAACCTAGTAAGATTGAAGTGAAGTATCTAGCTGATAATACACGTGCTTAAATAGGAGTCATATGTGCGCATGGACCAATGCAAGGGTGAGAGAAAGAATAGCAAATCGATCAGAAAGGAAAGATGAAGAAAGTGGTTATAGTCGTACACGTAAGCAAAAGGAGTGAAGGAAATAATAAGTAGCGTGATTGTAACATTACCCCCTTACTAGGGCTAAAATCACCGAGTTTAGTCATCTTGGTTAGCCCAGTAGATAGCATCGTCTATGTAGTCCAGATCTTCATCAACGGCTCCGGCTCTCATACGCTCAATCTGATAGAGAGCTTCTTCCTCTCTACATTGGATGACGTATTCTTCATCTTTGGCCATCTCCCAGGCGGCGAGCTCTGCATAAAAGCCTTCGTCCTTCCACGTGAGCGTAGTGGGGGATGCCCCAGAGTACTGCGGGCAGTAGAACGAGAGATGTCCCGGGGATAACTCTCTGCAAATACGGCAGTAATAGTCGGGACAGTTTACCTGTCGATGCCCTAGCGTCTTGCAGTACCTACATACTCGATTTTCGTCGGGGTTGGAAGTGGAAGCATGGAGTGGGGAAGGGCCAGGTTTAGGGCTAAGAGCCTCATCTGCACTAGTGGCGCGTTTCTTGCCTTTGTCGGCGCGTGATCTTAATCCTCATGCTCGTCTTCTGGTTGTCGCATGAGTCCTTTGGATGGGATGCTGCCCTTGGTCCGCCTGTTCTGCCTCCGCGATCAGCTCAGCAGGAGTAGAAGGTTGGGTTTGTCCCAGCGCTTGCACAGGGACGATTCCATCGGTGAAGACGTTCGGTTGGAGCGAGTTGGGGATGACTAGCAGGGGGTGTATGTGGAGCGCTGCTAGCACGTTGCTTAGGTCCTGTTCCTCATAGTGTGACAGGTATTGATTGTTTGGGTTGGCCATTATTTCTTTGTGGGTGGCGGAGAAGGCCGAATAAAGATGAGGGGGGTGCTCGTCAGTTTCGACGGTGGGTTCTTCGACGGGTATAGAAGGAGGGGGAACGGGGATTGCGAGTCGTTCTTCTCTTAGTCTTTCTTGCATTTGTCTCTCTTCTCTGATGGAGGTGACGATTGCCTCGGTGGTCTGCGCAAGATTGTTGACCGCAGCCAGTAGCTCATTAGGAGTGCTAGTGGGCAAAGAAAGTACGGTGTCGTGATAAGGAGGTGGAGGGACTCCTTCTTCAGCATCGACGGGTTCCATAGGAGAAGGTGGGCGAGCAACCCCTGCTGTTCGTTCTGCGACAATGTGGATGACGGTTCTAATATCATCCTTAACTTCCTCAGGAATAAGGCACAAAGCAAAGTTGCGTATGCGCCTCTGCATGTGCATAATACTGTGACGAACCGTGTCATCTTCGACGAGACGGATGACCCGCTCGATGAGCTCGGTTGCTCTGATGATATTGATGAGGAGGTTGACAGCATGTGCATTTCGTTGGAATAGGACGCGTGTGAGTTCAATGGCATGTCCTGGGCAGAGGATAGCAGCTTCGATGAGAGTGAGATCTTCGGCCTGGGTGATGAAGGCCTCGTAGATGTCATTGTTGTTGTTTGTGGGGGGTTCAGCGAAGGCAGATTGGTAGGGAAGGGTGTAGGTGGACGTGGGGAAGGACATTCTGGTTGTAAGAGTTGAATCTGGGTGAGAACGATATTGTCAAGGTACTGGGTGATCTCAAAGCAAGTTTCTGGCTTTATAGGTTCTGAGCGTCTCCTCAGCATTCTCCAGATTTTCTTCTGGTATCCACTCGTTGCTAGCAGAAGAGTACCCTTTCCAGGATACCAAGTATCTTCTTCGCTTGGCAGTGCCTTTATGGGCGAGAATAGCTTCTATTTCGTATTCTTCTTCTTCTTCTATGACGTTGGGCGGCGGTTCTGGGAAATTTGGGCCGTGCGTTTCATTTTCATGATAGGAGGATAACTGGGATGCGTGGAAAGTGGGGTGGATCTTCCATTGAGGCGGTAGCTGGAGTGTGAAAGTGATCGGAGAAAGTACGGCAATGATAGGGAAGGGACCGTATCTTTTTGGTGCGAGTTTCCGGGAAGGGAGCTTAAGTCGGAGATTGGCAGCAGATAACCATACCTTATCTCCAATCTTCCACGGTTGATATTTTTGGCCGTAAGATCTTTCCGCCATTCGCTGCATAGCGATGTTGTGGCAAGATACGGCTTCTTCTCTTATCTTTTGCAAGGTTCTTACGCGTTCTTCTGCTGCCAGGACACTGGATTCAGGGATGATGTGGGGGAGTCCTCGGGGCTCGTATCCCATCATTATGAAGAAAGGGGAGGCGTCTTTGGTGGAGTGTTTTCTATGATTATGAACGAATTCAGCCATCAGAAGATGTTCCACCCATTCCGAAGGGTTGTTCTGGCAGTACATTCTAAGGTACATTTCCAATTCCTGGTTTAGTCGTTCGGTCTGTCCATCTGTCTGAGGGTGATATGCGGTGGATGGGGCGAGGGTGTAATCGAGGAGTTTCGCGAGTTCGATGGAGAACTTGGATAGGAACTGGGGTCCTCAATCGGAAATGACTTTGTCATGGAGACCGAATCTTCTGAAAACATGCTTAAGAAAAAGCTTGGCTACTCCTTCGGAGGAAATCGTTTTATGGCAAGGAACGATGATCACCCCCTTACTAAGACCGTGGTCTACCATGACCATGATGCTATTGAAGCCAGAAGAAATGGGAAGATCTGTGATTAGATCGACAGAGATCTGCGAGAAGGGGCGGGTGGCCGTGGTTGCAATAGGGGTGAGGGGTGGAGTAACAGGGTGTGTATCCACCTTCATTTGTTGACAGAGGGCGCAACCATCAACGTAATATCTTATATAGGTACCCATACCTGGCCACCATGCTTCCTGTTTAACTAATTCTTCTGTTTTAAAGCGTCCAGGGTGCCCAGCTGAGGGATGATCGTGATGCTTCTGCAATATCTTCGAACGGCAGGATGGGGGAATATAAGCGCGGCCCCTGTAAGAGAGGATGCCGTTATCGATTCGCCAGTCGGAAAGGGAGGATTTCATTGGGGGAAGGCAGAGCCCGTTCAGGGCATCTTGTGCAGCGGAGAAGACAGGGTCTAGAAGAGGGTCCAGAGAAGCAATGGCCGCTCGAAGATCATCATTGATCATCCATACGAACCAGGAATCAGGGAGTAGTATGGAGTTATCATTATCATCGGCTCCAATTCCATGATCCGGTCATCTGGAAAGAGCATCAGGGGCAGCGAGCTTAGTACCAGGGACATGGTGTAGCAACAGATCATAAGAGGAAAGGAGAAGCTGCCATCATGCCTGTCGTCTAGACAATCATTCTGCTTTGCGAAAATAAAGCAGGTTCATGTGATCCGTGAACACAATTATCGGAGCAGGATGCCCTTCAAGGTAGTGCCGCCAATGGGTTAGGGCACGAATAATGGCAAGGAGTTCTCGGTCATGGATAGGGTAATTGCGTTCAGGTGCAGTGAAGGATTGGGAGAGGTAGGCACAGGGGTGATAGACACCATTGTCATCGGTCTGCAAAAGAACTGCTCCCGATGCGACAAGGGAGGCGTCGGTGGCAATGGCAAATTGCCGAGAAGGATCAGGGTTTTGCAAGACCGGATGAGAGGTGAAGCAAGTCTTCAGTTTCTGGAAGGTGGCTTCACAGAGCGGTGTTCAGGAAAACGGGGTATCCTTTTTTGTCAAATCAATAAGGGGTCTTGCAATGTCAGAGTAATGGGAGATGAATGTTCGGTAGAAATTGCAAAAACCCAAAAAGGATCTAATGTCTTTGACCGTTTTCAGAGTAGGCCAGTCGGCAATTCCAGCTGTCTTTCCTTTGTCCATTTCTACGCTTCCTGGGCATATGATCATCCCAAGATATTCTACCTCATCAGTGTCAAACGTGCATTTTTCCAGCTTTACAAACAACCTTTCTTGTCGGAGCTTGTTCAGGATGGTTCGGGTACGTTTCCGGTGGTCTTCGATGGATACAGAGAAGATGAGCAAATCATCCATATAGATAACGAGCCATCCTTTGTTAAGCTCGTCTTGGAAGGTGTTATTCATGTATGCTTGGAACGTCGCCGGTGAATTGCATAAGCCAAAGAACATGACCGTGGGTTCGAAGAGTCCTTCAGTGATAAACACCGCTTTCCATCTGTCCTCTGGGTGAATGCGAATATTGTTGTATCCGGACCGAATATCTATTTTGGTGAAGATCTTTGCACCATATAGCCGTTCAACCAATGATGAGGGAAGGGGAAGAGGATAGGTGTTCTTGATGGTTTGTTCATTCAAAAACCGATAATCCTGACAAGGTCTTAACTCTCCGCTCTTTTTTCCTACGAAGAAAAAGCCGCTCGCTTGCGGGGATTTAGATTTTACGATAAATCCTTTGGCGAGATTTTCTTCTAGGAATTTCTTCACAGCGATCTGTTCGTTGTGAGAAAGCGGGTAGATTTTAGACGTTTTCGGGGTGAAGCTGTGTTTTGTTTCGATCCGATGATCGATACCGGGTCTTTCTGGGGGGAGTTCTTTTAAACCATCTTTTGCAAATACGTCTGAGAAGTCGTGGAGATAGGTAGGTACCAGTTCTTCGAAAGTTTTCTTCCTTTTTTCTTTTTCTTCTGATGCGAATTCTTGTGCCTTGTTGCTAAACTTCTGTACTTCTTCAGCCTTTCGCAGGTACTCTCCTTCGTCCGTAAGTTCAGTGAGAGAATCCGGTGAAGTACTCCATACGTCTTCTTTAGTGTTAAACTTTTCAGTAGGCCGGATTCTTTTCGGACTGTTTTGTACATATCGCTCGATGACGTCGGATTTAGGAGTGGGAGGGAGTGATATGGTTTGTTTTGTCCAGTTAATGGTGGGGTTCATAGCCCGTAACCAAGGAATTCCCAGAAGGATCTGGTCCTTCTTTCCGAGTCGAGTGATATTGAATTTTCTGACCATGAGTCTTTGGTCAATCTTGATGATGAGTATGCAATACCGTTCGACCGGTCCACTGGAGAAGTAGCTCCCGTCCGCTGTTCTGATCTGGAAAGGTTTCTTGAGCTTCTTTGTTCTGATGTGATGTTCTTTTACGAATTCTTCGGAGATATAGGTTCCAGCAGCTCCAGAGTCGATGACTGCTGTGGTTTCGACATTTTTCTGTTTCCTCGATACGAGAGTTATGGGGATACAGAGTTCTTTTCTTTCTCCTACTGCTCATATTAGTCGTACATGTTCTTCCGGAGATACTATCGTCGATATAGCTCTCCTGTTTAAAAATCCTCTTCGATTTTCCTCGCTTCTTCTTCCTCTTCTTCTTCTGTTTTCCTAATCACCGGTCGTTGCGTCTTCTTCTTCGGGCATTCCTGTGCGCAGTGACCAATTTGGTGGCAATTGAAACACTTGCCCATGCGCATGTATTCTGCTTTTGCTTCATCGGTCAACCTATCGATCACCATGGCATCCCTATCTCTAGTGGGAACAAATCGCTGATCACCGCGAGTGTTCCTTTTGAAAATCTGTTTCTGGGGAATCCTTCCCCTTCGTGCTTGGAGTCTGGTGTAACAGTTGTCCAAGTCAACGATGGCGGTAATGAAATCGTCGAGATTCTTTGGCACTCCTCCGGTGTTATACATCTTCGTCAACAGTTTGTCGTTAAGGCCGTTTTCGAAGTGGTAGATCTTCATGTGCTCTTCTTTGATCTTTGCTTGAGCAAGCAATCTCTGGAAATCAGCAATATACGTCTGAAGTCCCTCTGGTCCTTGCTTTAGTTCAAGGAGTTTTGCCAGTGCTGTGCCGGCTGGATCTACTAATCCAAAAGCTTTATCAAAGCTTTCCTTGAATTCCTTCATGGTTCCGTATCCTTTCTTTTGCCCGCGGAGGTAATCGTCTGGGCATCTTCTAGGAATTCTTCTTTCCAAGATCTTGCACTTCCTTCGTTCATGAAAGAGGTAATGAAGATGATCTTCTGGGTGTCTGTCTTATAGATGTCTTCATTGATGTCCATGTAGGCGTTACAGGACAGCAAAAAAGATTTTGATTTATCTCTGTCGCCATCGAAGATGGGTGGGTGGTTAATCTTGAATTCGAAGGTCTTTGAAGACATGTTCAGTGGAGGTATCTGGGTTCCAAGGGATAGTGCTTGGAGTTTCGGTGTCAGCGACGTCAGTTTGTCTTCTTGTTCTGGTTTCTGGTGGTTCTGGTTTGGCTTGTATGGATATACACGCCTGGTTTCAGGACTTCAATCTTTTGTTACGAACTAGGATAGTTCTAACAGCAAGAGCTCGACAGAGCCGTCTAGTTGCTGAGATTCGTACAGCCTCTCAAATAAGAGAGGGTTCTTAGACTTAGGCAAAGGAGTGCTTCGACTAAGAGATCGATTCGGACGACTTAAGATTGGAGATCTTAAGCGATGGAAGTTCCAGGTAAAACCTAGTAAGATTGAAGTGAAGTATCTAGCTGATAATACACGTGCTTAAATAGGAGTCATATGTGCGCATGGACCAATGCAAGGGTGAGAGAAAGAATAGCAAATCGATCAGAAAGGAAAGATGAAGAAAGTGGTTATAGTCGTACACGTAAGCAAAAGGAGTGAAGGAAATAATAAGTAGCGTGATTGTAACACACCCCAAGGAAAGACCCCGGGTAGAATCATGCAAAAGGAAACATCTTGCAGAGGATGTATTGGATGACTCCCCTGCAAAACGCACAAGAAGCCACGCCACGGATGTTCCTCAAAAAGGAGCGAAGAAGCCAAACTCCAGATATACAAACAATTTTGTTCGGTATTGAATCTGTCGAAGTCTTTTGTAAATATTGTTTGTAATGTGCCATATAGACCTGCCAGGGCCAATTACTATATTGTACGAAGATGTACTATTTAAAACACTTAATATCTACTGTGATTCACCCTCTAAAGATTCTATTACCTGATCCAATGATTTCAGCATGTGGCGTTGAAGTTGGATCAGCCGGTGCAATTTACACATGTCCCTTCCGATGTTGGTGACCCGGTTGCATGCCTCGGCATATCCGCCAAGGATATTCCTGTTGCTCATAAGGATATGGGCAGGCAGCTGACTGAATGTCAATCCAGAGACTGCATTCATGACAATGGCATGCATATGATCATCAGCTGGTAAAAATCAGCACCGGTCCGAAGCTATGTGCTGTTACTCACACATGGTATTACCAATAGTTTTAAGGCGACGATTCTGCCGGAAAGCATACGGCGTGGCATCCAGACTCTTGTCACCGTGCGAGCTGTCCCGAGCATCCTGGTCAATATCCATGTCAGCACAGTCTTCCAACTTTAGTTCTACTGTAAGAAACGTGAGTTTGTCTATAGCAATATAAGGTATTGATGCTTACCGTTGTGCACACTATCGATGGACATGCAAAATCTGGTGTCATGTAAAGGGGGATCAACTGTCAAGTCGATGACTTCGTCGGGTAAGATCCTTCCTGGTTTTGTGTCATCGGCATCTGGTGTGTCTCTATCCGTGAGTTCGATTACATCCGGGTCCAGGTCGTCCCATCCAAGGTCATATTCGGGTTCATGGGTCTGGGATGCTGGTATGTTAGAATTGTGCGAGAGAATGTCAGCCATGCCATCGTCTGGTGGCAGGCTCATGCTCCACCCCAAATCATATACCGGTGAACAATCTAGATCTTGCTAAGTTGTTTGTGCCCATCTCTCATGACATGAAAACTTACCGTTGGCAGGGATATCCAGAGAACCATGCCCTGTTAATGAGTCTTTGGTCCATCCAAGATCATACACTGGTTCATCATTTAGTGTACCTTGTATCAGTTAGCCATGCGCACTCTTTAGTGTATATATAATTTACCACAAGTTTGAGTGTTGGCCGAACCTGGCTGGGTGAACAAGCTGGTATTCCACCTGAGGTCATATGCTGCATTGCCGGTGTCTGCATCGGGTGATAAATGTAAACGATTGCTGGTGTATCTCATATAAAAACTCACCGTCCAACACGGATACAGGGATCTTGGATGTTACGACATCCCATCCCAGGTCAAACGCCAGTTCGTCAGCTTGGTTCCCGACGGCTTCGACTTTGACCATTTCGGTGTGCCAACCGAGATCATATGATGTGTCATCCGCATCAGGCTTGTTGACCAACTCATTGACCTCCGATTCTTCCATCAAAGAGTCGGTGAGTGGAGACTGTTCTGGTTCTGGGACTGTCGACTGGTCCCAGCCCAAGTCAAACATAGCTGCAAACAATTCAAATCAAGTCTGGATTCGTAGACCGACTTGCTCACCGGCTAGCTCTCTTATCAAGTCATCCAATTGGGAGAAGCATTGATTGAAACGATCTGGGGTTCTTCCTGGTCAGGTGTCCGGCGAATTGACCTGAGTTTCAGGACCCATATCATATTCTGTATTTGAATTAGTAAATTATAAATGAACATTGTGCTGAAGCGCAATGAACTTGCTTCTAAATTTGAAAATTTTAAAACGCAGTGCTACCTTGGGTGGAGTCCACTGGTCCATCGGGACAAAATCACCCCACCATCTCGCAAGTGCTGTGTGATATTCGGCATCGGTGGATGACTTACCAGCGGTGGCTGTCATCCGAGTCTCAGGAATTTCCAATGGCAAAGAAAAATGAACTTTGCGGTTTGTCATGTTGTGGGGTGATTGAGGGCAATAGTTGCGCTTTCACATTGGAGTCGACCAGATTAAATGGTGAATGCCGAGTGGTCCACTAGAAGGACCTGTAGAACAAGTGGATCCGGTTGTTGGAGCTTGGTCCTTGTGAACAATAGCAGTTCTGTTCTGCCACGGCAAAAGCTGAATTGCCACAATGATGGCATCAATTGAAGTCGAGGCACAATAGACATGTGCCACCGGCAACTGCCGTGGCCATGCTGTGGCCACTATCGCTGTTCACTATATATACACCACACATTAGACTCCGACATTTCTTCCCGAACTTTCTTACCAGACCCATTACCATACTTGGCTCATTTTTATCGTAACTTGTTTTATACAATGTCTTCATCAGATGAAGCCAACAAAGCCTTGAACCTCGTCACCGAGACCATTTGTCAGTTGATCACAAGGTTCGACAAACTGCAAGTTGGTGATCCAGCTGCCAAGACTTTGACTCATGACATTGCCGTCACCTTGGTAAGTTGCTACATCAAAGTCTTTGAGTTTTGATGACTGGATTACCTTTCTAGTCAACAGCATTCACACAACACGGGCGAATGGCAACAGTCATCCCGCTGATACTGTTGTCGTGCACTGCCAAAATCTGGGACAAAAGTGGACCAGACCAAAAACTCAAGGCCTTGCCCGACTGGTCAACCATCTCGGATGACAATAATCGCATCCAGAGTCATCCTCTCTTCCCGAAGATACTCGGCTATCGACCGACAAACCCTTTGGTAATGCCACCCACCCATCCAACATCACTGCCGAGTGAGGCAACACATCAAGGTGCTGCTCGTGCTGCTCCATCCCTGAAAATGGATGCTGTAGCCAAGAAGTACAATCTTGTCATACCGGGCAACAAACACAAGGCCCCGGAACCAGAGATCGACTCACCCCCGCCCAAGGACACACAACTCCCAGTTATGAGACTGCCGCGCAAGGCGAGTAGGGCACCACCACAGGAGAAGAGTCGACCCTGTAAAAGAGTCAAATCAAAAAAGTTTGTCAGTGACGATGAAGACAAGGTTCTGGAGGACAAAGTCATTTATGTGAAGGTCAGTTTCTCTTTTTGTGATGCCTTGTCACCAATATGCTCATCCCAATGTAGCAAAAATCGCAACGTGAGCAGGCCATTCAGCCTGCAAGTGGGCCATCGACAGCTGTAACGGTGAGTGGAGTCCCAACATTCAAGAACCAGGACTGACACATATGTAGCCGACTGTCGCACCACCCACACACCAGCCTCCCAATCAATGCGAGCAATGCATCCGAGATGACATTGCTTGCATTATACCCCCGACAAAAAGGGTTGGTGACGTCCGGAGGTCCTGCCGAAACTGCATAGAAAGGAAAACCAAGTGCATCCGACTCACCATCGACGATGCTGACCTTCTTCGGGGTCACATGGCCTTAAAGAAGGCGAAGGCTGCTACTGCAGCAAACAGGAAAACCAAGGTGGCGAGCAAGCGCAAGTCAAGAGCCGACACTGGGCCACCACGATCCTGAACTCAGTCCCGAGGACCGCTGAGTGTGCGTGCCACCCGTGCCACATCACTTGCCCATGTGCCATCACCTATTAAGGAGGTGGCTCCAACTACTGATGATTCTGCGGACGAAGATGCAGATGGTGAAGATGAACCAGAACCCAGTATGTGCTTTCGGTTTCTGTCTTGTCTTATTCGTGTTAAATGTTTTAGTAGCACCAACTGCTAGCACATCTGAGGTCGCAGGACCCAATGCATCAAACAAAAAACTAGGTGATGGATCCCAGGAGCCAGGTGAGTCCTGGTTTTTGCTTTATTGTTCAGGTTGACCCATACCTGCAACAGAACATTCTGTTACAGGTGATCCTGGACATGTCAACAATGACATCGACATGGAGATCTCTACCGAAAACACTCTGCCTGCCCCACTCCCCATACCCACATCTCCGAAGAAGACAAACTCCATGGCGCTTCAACAACCAAGTCTGTTGGATATCCTATGGACGATTGAGGCTCTTGGAAAGAAGTTCGAGGGCATGGTGATGACCACAACCCATGCTTCCGAGGCCTTGCATCAGGAGATGGACGGCAGGGTCACTGCTTTGGAGGAAGAATGGAACCAGTGGTTTGCCACAATGGAGGCGAAAATCCAGGAGGTAGAAATGAAGAACCATGGCAATGCTGTGTCCATAGGGCACATGGCCAACTCCTTCAAGATGTTCTCGCACACCGGAAAGCTTGGAAGCTTTAACCATTCCACAGGACCATCCGGTCGAAGCCACCCGTTCGGCCAACTTCCCGCAACATGGATGCCGGGCACCATGGATGCCAGCAATCATGATCAGAGTGTGTCTTCTGCTGGTATGAAGTATACCACAGCCTGGGACCTTTCACAAGGCCCTCAGCCCAGTTCTTTGTTGACTCCCTCCGGTTCTCCTGTTCTGAGGTCTGGTGAGCCCATGCAGTTGCCCAGTTCTCAACCAACTGGCAGTTTCCCACCTGCCAATCCCTTTGTGAGTAAATAACCTGGCTCTATTCACAGACACATTGCAGCTAGCACTTAGATTTATTTGGCTGCCCATATGTACCTACAATGTACAAGTATGATATCATTGGCCAGCGCCAGATCAATAGCAATGTATTATACCAAAATGCATATCTTGTTCATTTTGCGATACTCACTCCAGATGCTTGGTATGTGCACAGTCATGATACCCACCATGAGCAGCGCGTATTCTTATCTTACACCAATATATCCTTGTATACCAAAATTTTAATATATCATCTGCCATTTCATGGTTACGGTCCCGCTATGTATTCACCGAAGTATCAAAACTTATCCCCCTTACTTATCCACCAATATTTTGTTATTCTATTGATTTTGGCCGCATTACATACATCTGATACCTCCTATCTCGACTTATGCACATATACTGAGACATTACATATAACATATATTTCAGCCCTGCAGTATATGCCCACCCCATTAGAATATCCATGCATGCTGTATTGTACAATACACACCACCACCAATCCCAGCACATGTGTACATATATACCGAGGATTCAATGGTGCTTGCATTTCGTCATCATTGCAATACCTGATACAAGCCACACTGAGATTGAACCACTATATCCATTTTGGCCTGCCCGTATACATCCACCACTCATGTGGACCCATTTGTATATACTTTATTAGCACAACCATTTCGGCCCATTCATACATACCAAGGGTTATGCGGGATTGATATCTCGGCCCCATGACATATACCCGATACTGCAATCTAGTGTCATATCCCATAATATCCACGCTTCTCTTCCGGACTCCGGACCTTAGATCC